>PVKY010010707.1:0-12466 GCA_004027775.1 Bradypus variegatus
AAGTAAACGTCCTTGAGCAAACATTTCTGTAATACACACATTTTTAGCTGCACAATTATTTTTTGTAACAAACCCTTAACATTTTGTAACTGCCCTTGAGCAAGCATTTTCTTATAGCCATACTTAAATAAACACATTCTTGTAGCTAAGCGTGGGGGTGCACTGAGGCCGCAAGTCTGAAGGGGAAAGAGGTTAGGTCAGATTCTTCACAAGGACTAGTTAATTTTCTCGAGTGTGCCCTTCTTTGATTCACAACTTGGCTAACTACCTGCTGGTTTTGCTTGATTAGGTGTTGGATTCTGTGAGGCTACACACAGCTTGTAGATTTTTGTCCAGAGGAAATGCAAATGATTTCTGTGTGGTAGAAAACATAAACCCAAAGATTGTCGTTTTATTGCCTGTAGGACATTAACCAGTTTTGTATCTAACCTAGCAATTTTATTCCAAAATTCTGTATTAACTGAAAATATTTGGTTCCTCAAATGCTCTTTTACCATCCTGGTTCCCTCATTAATGAGTTAAATAAACATTTTTCATGTGTTCATTCTGTATTTTTATGAGAATAATGTTTTACTTTAAAAATTTATATTTTGACATCTAATGAAACAACAGAAAAATCCCCTTTTAAATAGAGTTCGTCATTATATAGTCATTTATTTTTTTGCAGGAACAAGAGAGACGGGACTGAAAAGTTCCTATTTTTCTGTTGACTATTTCTTTAAATCATTCAACAATTCACGTTTGGATTGTGAGGAAACTTAATTGAGCTCTGGCTGAAGCAAAGTATAAGAAAGGCTTTCACCTTAGATTTTTTTTTTTCTTTAAAAGGTTTTGCTCCTTGTCTGCCCCACACGCTTGATAAATGCATGCCTTTTAAAAGTAGGCAAACAATACAGAAGAATATAACGTAAAAAAGTGAATGTTTCCCCATTAAAGCCCTTCCCCTCCTCACTGGCCATGGGTGGGCCCTGTTCGGTTGCGTCTGTCCTTCCAGAGCTTTTTCTATGTACAAACATAGAGAATTATGTTGCACATATTATTCAGTTTCTTACATTTTTTATTATCTTGGACATTTTTCTAAGTAAGAACATAGAAATTTACCTCATTCTGTTTAGACCCATAATTTTTAAAAACCTTATTAAAAATGCTTGCCAATTTTTGGTTATAAAATTAATACATGCATATGGGAATGGAAATTAAGGCCGTGCAGTTCCCCCTCGGCCCCCCACATTCCCCTCCAGAGGTAACCAGATTTAACCAGAACAGCTAGAAGCAAAGGGTTAAAAGGCTCATTCTTTCCTCCCTGCTGGCCACAGTCTGCGTGTGTGTGTGTGTGTGTGTGTGTGTGTGTCCTCGCTCACTCTGTGTCTGTTTGTAGTAGGCAATTTTGACTAGTGTGTATTAAGAATGTCTCCGAATAATGATTTCCACTTAACCAGATAGCTCTTTTTTTGAAGGTTTTTAAAATAACATTTTTTTTTCAAACTTTTAAGTTAATTGTGCAATACAGAAAACTGAAAAGCACAAGAAGGGAAGAACAAAAGTCATCCAGAATCACAAGCAGTTTTTACAGCTTGACATATCCTTCTAGGTCCTTTATGTATGTATGCACGCAATTGAGCATACCTTTTTATGTAGTTGAGCTCACACATGCTTTTTCACGAATATTTACCAATTCAAATTCCTAAAGCCATGAGTATCGGGATAACCAAGAATACATGACACCAACTCAGTCAGGGGAAAAAATGTATTCTTGCCTTTCTTGGGGACAAAAATTTCATAGAAGACAAAAATGCAACAGGCCTCTATGGATATTTGCAGAGTTACAAATGCTACATTCCCTAAATGCTCAATTAAAAATGAGACATAAAGCAAGAGTACAATAAGTATAAATGCATTTAAGAGAATTCATTGTCAAATCTATATTGAAATAATAGCAAGGTATGTTTCCATTGAATTATTTTAACAATGTCTTCCTGTGGTACAGCCAAGAGATGCTGCGGGTACATTGGTTACATCAGAATGGAAATACCATTCCCTCCCCCTTCCCTTTCTTCTGTTCCTCTGCAGCCAACCTCATGAACAAGTTCTGATGCCTACTCCTCTGAGGTGGGTTAACAGTTCCATGTCAAAGATGATGCTTTTCTATTAACAAAAAGATATTTATAAATTAATTAATTCACTAGCTCTACTTTTTATCATACATTTCATCTCAAGATATCTAAAAAGCTTAGGTGTTGTGAAATAATCTTCAGACAGATCTTTTTAAGACTCCAGAGTTGGTTTCAACTCACCCCGTCTTCGTCCACAGCCTGGCCTGAAGCCTACCGGGCCCAGCCCAGGGCTCCGCCAATCCCACCCACCCACTTATCAGTAAACACCAAGGTTGGAACCTCAGGACGTGTCCGGACCAGCGATGTTCACCTCCCTGTCTGCAAACCCCTTTCTCAACAGGTTCCTGCAGGGCTCCCCACTGGTCCCCCAGCATTTGCCCTTGCTTGATGCCAACTCAGCGGCCAGTTGTGAGGGCTGGCTCCTCGGTGTTAGAGCCCACAGCACAGCGCCCACGAAGGCTACCAGAGGGCCCCTGCCTTGTGGTGCCTACCCTCCCGGCCCTCTGTTGGGCCTTGACTATGAAGTCGGCTTCTCATGGTCCTTCTCTGACCATCCCATTTAACATTGCAGGCCCTGGTCACACTCTGCGCCTCCCTTTACCTTTCCTGTTTCCCCACCGGAAGGCAGGCCACACGGGCAGGGGCTGTGTCTGCGTTGCTCACTGCCACATCAGCAGCTAGAACGGGCCGGGGGCCGCCGAATGTTGGCGACTTAGAGCTTGCAGACCCACTGCTGGTTGGCAGGGATGGGATGGGCAAATGTTCGACTCCTCATTTTTCAGCTGACCTTGAGAATAGTGCCAAATTGATAAGTTTTCATATTATTTAAGACAGCTCATTATCCAAGTTTTAATTCAGAGGCAGAAAGCCCTCTAAAAGAGAGGATCAAATTCAGCAGGGACTTCATGTTTTAATATGTCTTTATGACTTTTTAATATGGCTTTCTAAATCAGCACATGTGCTTTAAAAATATGGGTCTAAGCAGAATGAGGTTTCTCTGTTCTTACATAGAACCATGTCCAAGATAAAAAAAAAATTTTATACATGTATAATTCTAGGCCCTCATGTTCTTGTACCCACATATGCAGCTTTGCTGATAAAAGGGTGAATCTTTTGTTAGAACAAACCTAGAAACTAAAGATTTCTAAGAGAGGGGTGTGGAGGGAGAGGCTGTTCCTTTATCTGGTCACAACCCCACCTGTCTCAGGAGCGGAGAGGAGCCCCTGATGAAGCACCGTGTGGAATATGCTGGTTTCCTCTGGCTACTGCTGAGAAATTCAGAACCAGCCCGCGTGCCTTTGAGACACTCAGCTCTTGGAGAACCAAGGATCCTCTGACTTGAGATTGGCAAGGAAAGTGGGAGTCAGTGCAGCCTGCCACGGCAGCACACCGGTGCAAGGCAGCCAGGTGAAAAAACATGCAAGTTGGCAAGGAGGCAGAGGAGGGAGCTGTGAGTGGGACTGTCTCCGTCAGGGAGCCTGGCTGCCAGTGGCCTCAGTGGACTTGGACCAGCCTTGAATGCGGTGGGGATGGGGCAGAAGGAGTGAGGCGCCTGCACGGTGAGGGGTGGGGGGCAGGCCTCCCTCTGTCACTTAGGCCAGCACGTGACAGTGGCCAGTGGCCACTTCCCTACACTTGCTGTACTCACACCCTCCCTGTTAGGTCAGAATCGTTCAGGAATCCACACAACGCAGTGAGTCATGGTTTAAGTTTTATTAAACCATTAAGGTTTATTAGAGGAAGAAAGCAGAAGAAAGCAGGTGGGAGCCAGCGAAAAGAAAGAAAGAAAAATGGCTCCTGCTGTCTAATCTGAGAGCAGCACTTTTTAAAGGAAAAATCCACATTGGGATGGGAGGGTGTTAGTGGGCAAGGGTGCCTGCTGAGTGTGTTCTGTGCCTCGGTCGGGTGAGTGTCTATTAATTTCTGGGCTGATTGGTTGCTAGGGTTCTGAACATTATTCTTCTTTGAAATGTAGCTGTGTTATCTAGCTAGGGAGAGCAGGCCTTTCTGGTTGTTCATCTTACGGACATATCTGACTTTGCCTTACCTGCTTTTGAGGCGCCACTGTGGCTGGAACAGCCTTGAACAGGCTTCATTCTTTAGTTTATGGGGCACCTGGTATCTATGAGATAAGCAGCAGGGCCCCTGGATCAGATATTCCTTCTATATGTTAGACTCTTTTTTCTGGAATCTGACATTCCTGCCTTTTATTTTTAATAAAAAAATTGGTACGGATTTGGGTTGAACTTTGGGTTGGTGCTTTAACTTAGCTCGAAGCAAACTTTGTAGGGACTTGGGACGTCGCACTCTTCTCTTAGCTACTTCCGGCTGGGCATGGACAGAGTTGGGGAAGAGTTGCTTTGAACTAAGTTCTAGCATTATTAGATTGATGCTTGGATATCTTCTGCTGGAACCGGCTGGTAGTGAGGCTTTTTCTGCAGCAGAAACAGATTTTCAAATTTTCATTGCAGCAGTAGTATGTTTTCGGAGTTTTTGCTGGTTGGTTACAGCCGCTGTTGACCTATTGATAAATTTAATCAGACATTATAAGAAGCAAGAAGCAAAAAGGAAAACTAATATAAGGATAATTATTGGCCCCATAAGGGGGAGTAGAATAGCTTGTAGAGGCATAGAAAAGAATGAAAGAAAATTTGAGAGAAAGGTTTAAATTGAATATTTCTTACTTACTCAGACTTACTCAGCAATTAAATCCCTCCTTTTTTATGAGAACTTTTCTTATTTTTAAGAAATGGTATCTTGTGAGCATCTTTTATAAACGGGAAAGTGGGCGGAGGTGTTTTTCTTGTAACTGCTTTTTGCTGAGCAAGGGTGAATAGGTTCTTATATTAATTTGGAAGATGTTCTGGACATAAACTTACAGATACAATATAGGCAACAACAAGACAAACAAATGACAAGCAGAATAAAAACTATGGTAATAAGGGCTATTTTCTATTTCACAGTAAATTCATTAACCACTTAGAAAATGCATTTAGTTTACTATAATTTTAACATTATTATTATTTTGGATATGATTTAATATCAAAGAGACATTGTTATATTTATTTGCTACATATGTGTAGCACTGAATGCAAATGAATGCTTATGTTTTTCCTGAGCTGCATTGGGTGTTAAGTTTGCAATCCCATACACACTGTCCCCTCATAAGAACAGGACTTAGTGTTAATTATGTTTTTAGGTTTCAACCACATCACACTGGCAGTTATAGCTCTGGGAGGCATCTTTTTTGTACAGTTGTAGCACAGCATTGTTAGTCCTCTGGGAAACAGGACGGTGGGCTCCAGGGTTCCATTGGGCTGTTTCACAGCACCCTCTGGCACCATGCAGCAGAGCTAGTCTGGAGGCAGTGTTCACTGAAAAGCTTAAGTGATTGAGTCTTTTCTGGCAGGCAGAGGCAAAGGTGTTTGTAGTAAAAGGTGTTTTCAGTGACAGCATGTGTCCATTTACTTCTGGAGCACGTCCATGTGATGTGGTTGACACTTTTATAGTTTTAGTGACTACAGAAATGGGTTTTACCAATAACTCCGATGGGGAGAGAGCAGCAGGCACAGTACTAGGAGCTTGGTTTAAACTTGCAAGCACTTCAATTAAAACAGAGGTTTAATTTTTGTTTACATTTCGAACATAACATATACTTGCCTTGCTTCGTCTTTTTTTTAAAAGCTTTTCTTTGTAGTTGAAGATGAAGCTTTGACTTGCAGCTAACTGCAAGCACTTTTAGAAATGTATTAGAGTAAAACAATGTAACTTACAAGGAAATTTGGCTGTTTTTGTGAGAGATAACACTTTAAAAATAACTGAAATCATAACTAGCAGTACTATATTATTGTTTGCTGTTATGCACATTAGTAACCAAAAGAAGTTTAGAAGTTTTTAAGTTTTATAACATTGTTTAAACATTTCTTCTGCAACTTATATTACATGAATTTAATCATTTTTAGCACTTTATTTTTTTCAAAGTGAACAAACAAATTTTTGTGACTTGGGAATAAAGAGATATCTTTTAGGGCTTGAACTTGAGAAAGCAATGTTAAAAGTAGTCAGGTTTGAAAAAAAGACAGTGCTTTTAAAACTGAGAAGACAATATGTTTTAAACAATCAAGGACATAATAAAGTTAACGTGAAGTGCAAAAAGTTATTTTGATAAAACAGACTTTTTGCTTCCTACACTGATTACTCAGAAAAACACTTCTACAACTTTTTATTAAGAAATAACAATAATTTAAGGAAACTTTTTCCTTAATAAAAGCAGCAGGATATGGTAATGTGAGGAGCTTGCAGTACGGCGAGGAATGTTTATATTTTGTGAATTATTAGGCACATACCCACAACACTGAATATTAATTACTGCTTTGGGTGGTGGTTAAAATATTTAATGCTATTTGGTTTTATAAAACCACTTTTTTTTTCTTTAAGTTATGACGTTCTGTTGTTAAGCAATGTTATTACTAGTTTTTACCATTTTTTAACTTTGACCACAGAAATAATTGTTTTCACAAACTTTTTTTTTAATTCAGTTTTATTCAAACACACTTATATAACATACAATCATCCATGGTGTACAGTCAACCGTTCACAGTATGATCATCTAGTTATGCGTTCATCACCACAATCTATTTCTGAACATTTTTCCCACATCAGAAAGAATCAGAACAAGAATAAAAAATAAAAATGAAAAAAGAACACCCAAACCATCCCCCCATCCCATCCTATTTGTCATTTAGTTTTTATCCCCGTTTTTCTACTCATCCATCCATACACTAGATAAAGGGGGTGTGATCCACAAGGTTTTCACAATCACACTATCACCCCTTGTAAACTACATTATTATATAAATGTCTTCAGGAGTCCAGACTGCTGGGTTGGAGTTTGGTAGTTTCAGGTATTTACTTCTAGCCATTGCAATACATTAAAACCTAAGAGGTGTTATCTATATGGTGCATAAGAATGTCCACCAGAGTGACCTCTTGACTCTATTTGAGATCTCTCAGCCACTGATTCTATTTCGTCTCATTTTGCATCCCCCTTTTGTTCAAGAAGATACTCTCAGTCCCACGATGCCGGGTCCAGATTCATCCCCGGGAGTCATATCCTGCATTGCCAGGGATGTTCACACCCCTGGGCGTCGGGTCCCACGTAGGGGGGAGCGCAGTGAGTTTACCTGTCAAGGTGGCTCAGAGAGAGAGAGGGCCACATCTGAGCAACAAAGAGGTACTCAGGGGGAGACTCTTAGGCACAATTATATGCAAGTCCAGCCTCTCCTTTGCAGTAACAAGCTTCATAAGGGCAAGTCCATGATTGAGGGCTCAGCATATTTCATAAACTTTTTATAGCTTTCTGTATCTATTTTTAAACCTTGACTACAGAAATAAATTTTCCACTTTACAAATCTTCTGCAACTTTCTGTATCCATCCGGGCTTTATCTCACATTCTTAAACAATCAGTCCTTTAGGACAAAGCTACTTTCCTCTTCCTCTTAATTAGAAAACATTATTTATACCTTCTATACAACATGCTATTACCACCAAAATCAAATTTGTTAGAATGATGCTAAATATTTTAAAACATTTTAGTCAATGCATTTTGAAACAGTAATAAATAATCTTTTGGCTTTTTTTGAAAATATTTATGGCTTTTTAACTGCTTAGCTTGTTTTGAAGTACAAACTTCTAATATAGGACTTGGAGGATATGGATCATTTGTTTTAATTATTGTACTAAGACTTTTTACTTTTTATTATTTAGAAATTGTATTTCAGTGTTTTAGGGTGAAATTCTGTTAAATATGCTTTTATATTAGAAGGAATAACTTTTTTTTTAACCATCAGAACACAAATCATTAGTTGGCATATGAGAACAATTCTCCTTAGCTGTCTGATCTTTATAGAGAGAGGGAGTTAAAGTTCTCATTATCAGATTTCTTAGTAGAGATATTATTCTACCACACTGGTTTGACAGTTTGCACTTTTGCTGATTTTTAAATTGTATTAGTTACTTTTGATGTCCTTTCAGCAATTTCAGGTTTTTATAAGGACCCTTTGACTAGGTTCTTTTTGACTTCTTAATTTTAAAAACTGATAGGCTAGCACATTTACATTATTATTTCTTTTATTTAATTGCTTTGGAAGGCTTTATATTAAAGCAGAGGTGGAAGTCCGCATATTTTTAAACTAAATTCTCTTTTAACTTACCGATTTCTTTGTCTTTCTTGAGACAGTTTGCGATAGCTACCCACACCACACATAAAGGTCAGCTGACTGCAGCTGTAGCTCATTGGCAATTTCAATGACACTCCAAATTGAGATCAATTATTAAGAATAGTTTTTAAGGGAGATGTAGCTGGCACATTTTGAGAGTTTCCCATGGCTGAGCAATAGCAAAAGAAATTATAATGACAGAACATAGGAGTAGGAGCTGTTTAAATGTAACTGGTTTTTTACACAAATGCAAACTGTGCAAACTGCACAAAATTTAGAAGGAGAACTACAAATCTGGTGTTAGTGGGGCTCAAACCCACTGAGTTTGCATGCACGACCCTTGGATCAACTTAATTAGCCTTACTACACAGTAGACTAATTGAAACAAAAGAAAGCAAACTGCACACAATAAACAAAAAATTACACACTTACCCCGCACAGGGAAAGTCTCAATTGCAAAGCTACCTTAACTCAGATGCGTTTGGTGTTTGTCTGTGGTGGGCGCTTCCATCTGGACTTTCCAGTCCTGGTACTCTAGGAAAAATTTCTGGGCAGCTGGTAGGCACAGAGCTGAGGGGTCTAGCTGATGCTAAATGGATCAGGGCATTTGAAAGCATGGTTTTAAATAGTTAGGCTCACCTGATCTCGCTTTAAATAGAGAAAGAAGTTTTCATTTTGATAGGGGAGAGGGAAGTTTCTAAGTAAGTGACTTGTGGCTTAGAAAATTGTTTTTTATCTTTGGGAACTTTATATCCTTTCTGTTGGAGGTAGTTAAGGAGAGTGACTATTTTGGCGATAAGCCTTCAGGGAGCTGCACAGTAGGAGGTCGTCTACACATTGAAGCAGCTTACTGGGATGTAAATTTAGTGTTTGTAAATCAGAGGCTAAACGTTGTTAGGGATGGGGATGGTTGGTTGATAGTAAAACAGCAGGAGACAGTAACTTGAGGAGTTCTCCCCGTATTCATTTATCCTCCGGTTGTGCCAGGCGTGCATGCTGTGGGCTTGCACTGCAGCCCCCTGCCCCGGAGAGGCGGGCTGGAGCGGGAGAAGGGGGGCAAGGGGTGCACGGATGGTGAGTGGGCTGCCCGAGGGCGGGGTGAGGTAAGGAGGAGGCTGCGGCGAGGGGCCGAGAAGGGAGGGGAAGGCGTTAAAGAGGAGGGGAGGGGAGCAGAAGGGGTTAGAGACCAGTTATGAGGGGGATGGTTTGCAGGGTTGAAGCAGAAGCTGCTTAAAGGCTTTTCAGGGTTAACTTTTGTAGAGAGGAAAGCGGAAGACTTAGGTTTTTTTGTGAAGGAGGAGGATTTGGTGGGAGGCGACAGAGTGGCACAAAGCTAGCCAGAACGGAACAGTTTAGAAAGCTTGAGATTAGCTACAGACCACTTGTTGTGCCAAATAAAATTATTAAGTTCAGCGAGAATTTGCCAATTGAAAGTGCCATTTTCTGGCTAATGTTTTTGTTGTTCTAAAGGATACTGTGGCCAAATTGTATTGGTTCTACTTCCCCTTTTAATTGAAGTTTAAACATCTGAGGGGGTAGATTTAGGAGGAAATTCAGTTTTGGAGCTACTGAAAAGTGACTGTATATTACCTATGATTATTTAAGAAATTTGAGAGGCTTGTGGTTTGTTAGGGAACTTGGCTCATCAGAGGCTTACGGAGATCACCCGTGAGAGATTCACGGTTCCCTGCTGCTTTAGAGGCTTAAGTTTCCCCGGATGAGGCTGACATGAATTGGGGCTATGCTCATCAGAGGCTTACAGTGATTGCCCGTGAGAGATACACGGCTCCCCTGCTCCTTTAGAAGCTTACAGAGGCCACCCGAAATGTTGCTCAAGTGAGACTAATGGCCCAGACCCGTACAGCCTGTTGCAACAAAGCAGGCATCCCCGGTTTGCTGTTGGGGGTCAGGAAATGCGTGCAGTCTTTCACCCAAGGCATCCCCTGGGTTACTTTGACTGCTGCAATAGGGGAAGACACTCACAGAGCATTGGAGAGTTTTGACTGAGCGCTCAGGTTTCCTAAGCTTACGAAGCCGGGCGCCGTGTTAAAGCGGGCTGAGGCACCACACGGGGGTGGGCCGGGGTGTCCACGGGACACCAAACAAAACTCCCGAGAGGGGATCTGGGCAGAAAGACGTCACTTACCTACCTAGGGCTGAATTAGTTGTAGATGTTTGAGAGCCGTGAGGTGAGCCGGCATCGCATCAAGGTGGTCTGAGTTGATGGACTCAAGCCGCTGAATGCACGGAAACCCGAACGGCTGTGTAGTTCGGGGAACGGAGTTGACTGGGGGGCTGCCCCATTGCCTCAAGGGGCTGGAGACTCAAGCTTCAGTCAAACCTCTGTCCCGGGTTTCGGCACCAAATGTTAGGTCGGAGCCGTTCAGGAATCCACACAACGCAGCGAGTCAGGGTTTGAGTAGAGAGTTTAAGGTTTATTAGAGGAAGAAAGCAGAAGAAAGCAGGTGGGAGCCAGTGAAAAGAAAGGAAAATGGCTCCAGCTCTCTGAGAGCAGCATTTCTTAAAGGAAAAACCCACATTGGGATGGGAGGCAGTTGGTGGGCAAGGGCGCCTGCTGAGTGTGTTCTGTGCCTCGGTCGGGTGAGTGCCTATTAATTTCTGGGCTGATTGGTTGCTAGGGTTCTGAGCATTATTCTTCTTTGAAATGTAGCTGTGTTATCTATCTAGGGAGAGCAGGCCTTTCTGGTTGTTCATCTTATGGACATACCTGACCTTGCCTTACCCACCTTCGAGGTGCCACTGTGGCTGGAACAGCCTTGAACAGGCTTCATTCTTCAGTTTATGGGGCACCTATTTTCTGTGAGACAAGCAGCAGGGCCCCTGGATCAGACATTCCTTCTATATGTTAGACTCTTTTTTCTGGGGTCTGACAGTTCCCAGCCTTTGCTCCCAGTGTCCTCTCCCCCAGAATACCCTCTTCCCATCATTTATTTAAACCCTCCTCCATCTTTAAGGACCATCCCAGTCCCAACACCCATTCAACCTACCCTGCCAACATCAGCCAGAATTCACCTCCTTATTCTCCAGTTTTCCATGGCACAAATGGTCTAAGCCGAGCACTGCTGCTACTGGACATGGCCCACAGCCTGGCGCTGTTGGCGTCACCTGGATGCTTGTTAGCTGTGGAGACTCACGTCCCAATGCCTGGTGGACCCTCTTGGAACTCGCATGGTAGCAGGAGCCCCAGCTGGCTCTCAGCCTGCCCCGGCGGGAAGCGCTGGGCTGCAGCATCAATTCTCAAAGTGTGTGCCCTGGACCACCAGTGCCAGCATCACCCAGGAACTCCTTAGAAATGCAAAATTTGGGCCCCACCCAAGACCCACTGGGTCTGACCCCGGAGATGGGGCCCTCAGTGTTTTCACAGGCTCAGGGTGGAGACCCCAGGCCCATGCCAGCTACCTACTAATATGCGGGTTCCTGTCAGGTCCTGAGGGCAGGGACAGGCTGTTTGTGTGTCCCTCCTGCACCCATAACTCAGTTCTGAGTGCAGGTTCCCAGTGCCCAGCGGTCACTCTCGGCTGCTACTTCCTCTCCCTGTCTGCCCTGTAGAAGCATTCCAGGGAGGGGGCAGGGGAGAGGAGGAAAGGGCCAGCGAGGAGGACATCTTTGTTCTCGCGGGTATCCCAAGGGTGGGGTCTCTGGGGTAGAATCCTGCTGCAGCTCTGGAGTCAGAGACCATTGGTGCCATCTAATTCTGCATAATGGGTACGAGTGATTATCACCCCAGGTCTGACTTGAGCTGGAATTCTGCCTCTGATACTTTCCTATGGGTTTCCTCACTGGGAAAGCTGTCGGACACGGGAAGCTGTGCTGGCTCACCATCCCTTCTTCCGGATCAGTAGAGCCCTCACCTGGGCAAGTGGCAGTGGCTCGCTCTCCCAGCTTCCAGGATCAGCGAGATGGATTTTCAGACAGGACTGATGTGGAGCCTCCTCAGGTTCATAAAACAATGGCTTCGTTATCGTCCGTGAATGTTGTGGCAAACAGTCCCTGCTGGGAAGCAGAACGTCGTTGCATACGTGCTCTTCCTCCTCAGGCTGCTTTCGTGGTTCTGGACATAATTCCCTCGGAACTACTGGATGGGTGTACGATTTTAACCAGCTAGAGGACACT
>PVKY010010708.1:0-12461 GCA_004027775.1 Bradypus variegatus
CCAGATTGAAGAAAGAGAAGAAATATCAGGTAGGAATCTTCTGTCCTGGACCAGCCAGACCTTGCCCCTTCCCCTCACTTGGTCTCATGTGGGAAAGGCACAGAATCAGCAGATAGGACTCTCCCACCGTGGACACAGACTATAAAATCTCTCACAGCAGTGAGACGTACCCCTGCTGTTGGAAGACCCAGGGGACAGAGGAGGACATCTCAAGGCCCAGGTCAGTGAGGAACAAAGAGACTGAGAAAACATGGACAGAGACTGTGTTTCCAGCCCTGAATGCTCTTCCCCCACTCTTGAGCTGTCACATGATCCAGCAATCATACTACAATGTATATACTCAGAAGAACTGAAAAAGGGACATGAACAGACACCAGTAGTAGCCAGTGGCCATTTATCTACCTTGGGGATAGCTGGAATATAGGGTCATTGAAGGAATACTTTGCCACAGGTGGAGCCCCACATTGAAGACTTTGGCTGGCAAAGTGAGGGATAGGAATCGCACATTTTCAGCTCACCTGTGGGTGCAGCCTATGCTTGGAGGCAAAGTAGCTTCTGAGAATGATTAAGTTACTGAACAGCACCATCTGTGGACAGTCAAAAAAGGTGCAAGGGAACAAAAGCACTTTTAAAAAGATGCTCTAGACCCTTTCTTAGCACCATGGGAGCTGGTCTACACACCCTATATGGAAATCGGCCCTGTTTTGGTGGAGAAATACTGAAAACCCAACTGTTAAAATGGGGCTCTAAAACAAACCCAGATCTTGCTGACTGGTGGAAAGCAGAGCACCACTGTAAGCCAGCAGATTTGCATTACCACACACAGTGAACTTGCTCGGGTGCCCAGTGCCTACCTCCCATCCCTGTGACAGGCTACAGTAGGCACCTGATTTTTGGGGGAAGACATGGGGAGGGCTGGCAGAGCCAATTTGAGAAATGGCCAGCAAAAGAAACAAATAAAAGATAGAGATCAAAGACAACCAACAAGAAAACCCTAAGCAAAAGAGAGAAAACAACCTCCAGAAGAAACTAGTCAAGAAACTCATATGCCTAGACACCAAAAAATCATGGGTCACACCAGGATACATGAAGATATGGCCCAGTCAAAGGAAGAAATTAAAACCTCAACTGAGATTAAGGAGTTGAAGCACCTAATTAACGATGTTCAAACAAATGTTCTAAATCAAATCAAAGAGCTAAAAGAAAATATGACAAAATCGATGAATGATATAAACAAGACATGGGTTGACCATAAGGAAGAATTCATAAACTTGAAAAAACAAATGGCAGAACTTATGGGAATGAAAGGCACATAGAAGAGATGAAAAACACAATGGAGCCATACAACAGCAGACTTGGAGGGGCGGAAGAAAGGATCAGTGAACCAGAAGACAGGACATCCAAAATCCTACACACAAAAGAACATATAGGGAAAAGAATGGAAAAATATGAGCAGGGGCTCAGGGAACTGAATGACAACATGAAGTGCAGAAATATATGTATTATAGATGTCCCAGAAAGAGAAGAGAAGGGAAAAGGAGCAGAAAGAATAATAAAGGAAATAATCAATGAAAATTTCCCAACTCTTAGGAAAGACATAAAATTACAGGTCCAAAATCACAGCGTACCTCAAACAGAATTGATCCAAATAGACCTACTCCAAGACACTTACTAATCAGATTGTCAAATGTCAAAGACAAAGAGAGAATTCTGAAAGCAGCAAGAGAAAAGCAATTCATCTCATACAAGGGAAGCTCAATAAGACTAGGTGTGGATTTCTCAGTAGAAGCCATGGAGATGAGAAGGCAAGATACTGAAAGAGAAAACTGCTAACTGAGAATCCTAAATTATTTACAGATAAACAGACACTGAGAGAGTTCATGAGCAGGAGACCTCCTCTACAGGAAATTGTAAAGGGTGTGCTACAATCAGATAGGAAAAGATAGGAGAGAGAAGTTTGGAGAAGAGTGTAGAAATGAAGATATCAGGAGACAGAAAGAGGGTAGAGATCAGACATTTGATGCTGAAGGAATATAGAATGTTCAAGAGGAAACTAATTGTATAGATCCAGAAATGGATAGCACAATACTGTGTGATGGTAGCACAATATTATGAGTACAATGAACAAAGATGACTATGAGTACAGTTGACAGAGGAAGGTGTGCTGGTTTGAATGTATACGGAATCTTGTGTGGGCAGATGTATCAGTATTGATTAAATTGTAATTCTTTGAATGTTTCCATGGGGATGCACCCCACCCAACTGTGGGTGATGTCTCTGATTGGATAATTTCCATGGATGTGTTACCCCACCTGTTAAGGGTGGGTCTAAATTAAATCACTGGAGCCAATAAATGAGCTGACAAACAGAAGGAACTCAGTGCAGCTGAGAGTGACATTTTAAAGAGGAGCTACAGCCTAGAGGGACACTTTGAAGCTGGCACAGAAGCTGAGAGAGTAGCTGCAGATGAGAGAGAGTTTGAAGACGGCCCTTGAAAGCAGACTCTTGCTCTGGGGAAGCTAAGAGAGGACAAACACCCCAACAGCAACTAAGAGTGACATTTTTGAGGAACTGCAGCCTAGAGAGGAACATCCTAGGAGAAAGCCATTTTGAACACAGAACTTTGGAGCAGATGCCAGCCACGTGCCTTCCCAGCTAACAGAGGTTTTCTGGACACCATTGGCCATCCTCCAGTGAAGGTACCCAATTGTTGATGCATTACCTTGGTCACTTTATGGCCTTAAGACTGTAACTGTGTAGCCTAATAAACCCCTTTTATAAAAGCCAATCCATTTCTGATGTTTTGCATTCCAGCAGCATTAGCAAACTGGAACAGAAGATTAGGGGTATGTATGACACCAGAAGGAAAGAAAGAAGATAAAGACTAGGACTGTACAATTTAGTGAAACCAAGAGTGTTCAATGATTGTTATTAAATGTAAAAATGTAAGAATGTTTTTGTATGAGGGAAAATGAATGTCAGCTTTGCAAGGTGTTGTAAATGGGATAGTATTGGGGAAAAATACAATCAGTACAAACTAATGGCTATAGTTAACAATAACACTGTAAAATTACATTAATTATAACAAAGGGAATATGCCAAAGCTAAATGTCTATAAGAGGGGGATATAAGGGTGGGGTATGGGATCCTAGGTATTGGTGATGTTCTCTGAGCTTTTTATTTTATTTTATATTTTTTAGTCATTATTTATTTTTTCTTTTTCTTGTTTCTTTTTTTCTCCTCTTCCTCTTTCTTTGCAGAAGAAATGGGAATATCCTCATATAGATTGTGGTGGTAAATGTATAACTATGTGATTATACTGGGAATGGTGTTTCAAAACGTCAACTTCTGTGTGAGACCAAAGAAAGAGATGTTTATTTGGTGCAAAATCTATATTTTCTGTAGCACACTACATAATTTAACTTGTATGGTCAGTTTACTCAAACACCATAATTACATGGAACTTTCAGTAGGGAGTAAGATCTGATTGGTTTACACAGCCTAGTTGAAGCCCTGATACATCCCAGAGTAATTTGGGCAGAGAATAAAAATGTATTTGCAAAGCTCCCTTGAGGGACTGGGGAAAAATGTGGAAATATTAAACTTCCCCATCTGGGGGAATTACCAATATTCTCACAAGCATTGGGGACACCAATTTAGAAGGCCGAGCCCTCTACCACAGGACTTGCCCTTACGAGGCTTATTACTGCAAAGGAGAGGCTAAGCCTACTTATAATTGTGCCTTTAGAGTCAACTCCAGAGAACCTCTTTTGTTGCTCAGATATGGCCTTTCTCTCTAAGCCAACTCTGCAGGTAAACTCACTGTCCTCCCCACTACGTGGGACATGACTCAAGGGGATGAACCTGGACCTGGCATCGAGGGATTGAGAAAGCCCTCTTGACCAAAAGGGGAAAGAGAAATGAAGCAAAATAAAGTTTCAGTGGCTGAGAGATTTCAAATGGAGTTGAAAGGACATTCTGGAGGCTATTCTTATGCATTATATAGAAATCCCTTTTTAGTTTTTAGTGTTTTGGAATAACTAGAAGGAAATACCTGAAACTGTGGAATTGCAACCCAGTAGCCTTGCTTCTTGAAGATGATTGTGTAACTATGTAGCGTATACTGTGTGACCTTGTGATTGTGAAAACCTTGTAGTTCACATTCCCTTTATCCAGTGTATGGACAGATGGGTAGAAAAATGAAGACAAAAAGTAAATGAATAATAGGGATGGATGGGAGGGATGGGATGTCTTGGGTGTTCTTTTTTAGTTTAAGTTTTATTTTTATTCTTTTTTCTTTCTCAGTAATGAAAATGTTCAAAAATTAATTGTGGTGATGAATACACAACTATATACTGTGAACAACTGATTGTGCACTTTGGAACTCTGTATGGTATATGAATATATCTCAATAAAATTGAATAGAAAAAATAAAAGCAAAACAAAAACAAACAAAAAGGAATGAAGAACTCATACATGCTACACTGTGGACAAACCTCAAAAACACTGTGTAAGCGAAAGAAGCCAGGTACACAAAGTCATGTATTGTATGATCTCATTTATAGGAAACTTCCCAAACAGGTAAATCCCAGGGGTTGTGGGGAGGAGGAAATGGGGAGTGATTCTTAACAGGTATGTGGTATTCTTGGGGGTGATTAAAACACTTGGCATTAGATAGGGGAGGTGGTTGTACAACAAAGTAACCATACCAAACGCCACTGAATTGTACTTGTTGAAGTAGCCAATTTTATATTATGTGAATTTCACCTCAATTTTTTAAAAAAGGAGAGGGATCACTCATATTAGCTCCACAGTTCACAGTCTTTTCCTACAGGTCCTGAAGAATACGGGGTTTGGAAGAAAAGGCAGCCCAGGGAGGGTTCCAGGTTCCATGAGGACAACTGAGGTGTAGAGCGCATTCCCTGAGAACGGGGGAATTTGAAAGCCATAGGCAGAGGATTTAGGAACACAGTGGAAAGAACAGGCCAATAGTGTTCAAGTGCTTTGGGCCCAAATGGTACAATTCATCTGTAGAAACAGCCAACTACTTTTAACAGCCAAAGGAGGAAATTTAGTTGAGACAAATAATGGTGTCACAGCTCCACTAGGTGGGCCCGTGGCAACTTCCTTCCCTCCTTCCTGCTTTTTTCCCCTCCCTTCTTCCTCCCTTCCTCCTTTCCTCCTTCCCTTTTTTTCTCTTTCTCTCCTCTCCCTCTCTTCTCCTCTTCTCCTCCTTCTTCCTCTTAAGACTCCCCCCTCCCCAATTTTTTTTTTAATTTCCCCATATTGGTGCCCACACAAAATGTGGGAACTGTTCTTGGTTCTTTCATTCTTTTGCGCCTGCAGCTATGTTTCTTCTGGCATTAAAAAAAAAAAAAAGGTTTTCAAGCGCTAGAAAATAAACAGAAGGGCGTGGCTTCCCAACTACGCCCGTCCTCTTTCAGCTCGCCGCGGAAAAGCCTGACAAACAGCTTAAGCTCCAGCTGCGAAGTGCCGCGGGGCCGCGTCGCCGCGAGGGAGGCGCCCAGCAGGGGGGAGGCCGCGTGGATTTTTCTGGACTGCCGTGGGAGCAGCTGCTACGTGTCCCGCCGAGAAGCGGGCGGATGGCGCACTCGTTTCTCCCGGGACTGGGCGCCGGGCAACGGGGAGCACGAGCTCGCGGGAGGGCCGGAGGGTGACTCGGAAAGGCCCATCTGGTCACAACGGTGACCGCGGGGGCCTCCAAGGGCGGCTCCGCCAAGGTGGCCGGAGGGGGAGGCCTCCCCCGGAGGTCCAGGCCGCCTGGAAGGGAAGCGATGAAGTGGAAAATTTTTGAAGGAGGAGCTGCGCCCCTGGGGGAGCAGGGGAAGGCCTCCTGGGGAGGGGGCCTCTGAGCGCACGTCTGGAGTTTTCCCGGGAAGGGCGTTTGCCAGGCTGTGGGTGCGCTCCAGAGCGTGGCATCTTCTGGAACAGCCGAGAATCCCCGGCGCCAAAGGCGGATCGGAGAGGCTGGGCGTGGGTGACGTCGGGCGTGGGTGACGCGGGGCAGGAGCTCTGGCCTCTTGCGCGCTCCTCCCGTGCCCCCCTCCTGTGCCCCCCGTGCTCCTCCCGTGCCCCCCCTCCTGTGCCCCCCATGCTCCTCCTATGCCCCCCATGCTCCTCCTGTGCCCCCCGCGCTCCTCCCGTGCCCCCTGCGTTCCTCCCGTGTCCCCTTCCCGTGCCCCCCTCCCGTGCCCGCTGCGGGAAGGAGGGAGGGGCGGCCTCAGAGTCTCCTGGGGGTAGACAGGATGGGCGTGCAGGCAGAGAGCGGGTAGGTTTGGTTATTAATCGGTGTATATTGTTTTTCACATTTGTCTCCCCGGCATCGACCCCCTTGCCGGTATCCGCTGATTGACGTCCAGATAGCTGGTTGTGATAAGACGCTTCTACCCGCCCGCTGTGGGAAACCCTGGGGAAGCTGGTGTGCGGCGTCAGAAGATGCAAGCCACACACGTGGGTGGGGAAAGTGGCTGACTGGGGAGTTCTGATTTACTGCGACAGCGATGAATAGGCGAGCCTCAGGGCTACTCGTTTGCACGGGCCCCTGCCAAGAAGCCGGGAGGAGCCCTAGCGAGTCTTTTATTTATTTTTTTACACCCCCCCCCCAATAAAATTTGCAGACAGTTAAGACGGCTGCCTCTTTCCTCTTCGACCTTGCCTTCTCCTTTGGTCATGTTAGTAGCTAAAGGCCTTTTGGCGGAAGTTGAGCAGGCAATATGCTGGGTATTTTTTTTTTATTTTTTAAAATGTTTTTTAATTTTAATTTTTTTAAAAAATTATATTAAAAAATTTTTTATTAGAGAAGTTGTGGGTTTACAGATCATGCAGAAAATACAGGATTTCCATACACCAACCCACCACCAACACTTGCATTGGTGTGGAAAATTCGTTACAATTACACTTTTCATTATAATAACACTTTTTTGGGAATTCTATTTTTTAACAGTTGTTACATTTGTTACAATTGAAAGAATATTAAAGTAGTGCTGAACTAAACTATTACTAAACTAAACTAAACTATGTAATACATAGTTTACATAGGGCTATTTTTCCCCCCATATTCCCAACCTATTTTTTTATGCATGTCTTCATTTTATTACTCATCTACCCATACACTGGATGAAGGGAGGGTCAGTCACAAGGTTTTTGCAATCACATGGTCACATGATAAAAGCGATATAGTTACACAATTATTAAAAGATCAAGTTTACTGGATTATAGTTCAACAATTTCAGATATTTCCTTCTGGCTATTCTGATACACTAGAAACTAAAAAGAAATATCTATAAAATAAGTCAGTAGTCATGATCATTTGTCAAATCCTAATTTCTCAGTTATACCTCTTCCCTCTCATTTGATCATTCTCTCAATCTTCAGGGATATCTGTGCAATGACTATTTTAGGTTCTTCATGCTGGAAAGGGGTGTGGACCTTGTTGGGTAGAGGAACGGAACTGGTTGATATTCATGGAGAGACTGGTATCTCTGGGTTTCAGGGCTTATCTGGCATAGGAACAATCTGGAGGCCTTACATTTCTGAAAAAAATAAACTTACTAAGTAATACATTTATAGAGTCTTAGATGGCGCACAGGGTATTCTTTAGGGTTTTCAGGAATATTGTTTGGGGCTTGGCATTCTGTGGCAAATTGCAATATCTGGTTGCAGCTTGCATAAGAGTAACCTCCATAATGACCTCTTGACTTTATTTGAAATCTCTTAGCCACTAAAATTTTATTTTGTTTCATTTCTTTTCCCCCTTTTGTCCAAGAAGGCTTTATCAATCCCAGAATGCCAGGGCCAGACTTGTTCCTGGGAGTCATGTCCCATGTAGGGGGAGGGTAGTGAGTTTATTTGCAGAGGTCGCTTAGAGAGAGAGGCCACATCTGAGCAACAAAAGAGGCTCTCTGGGGATGACTCTTAGGCATAATTATAAGTAGGCTTAGCTTTGCCATTGCAGAAATAAGTCTCATAAGGGCAAGCCTCAAGATCGAGGGCTTGGCCTATTAAATTGGGAGTCTGTGGTGCTTGAGAGAATATCAGGAATTCCCCAGGTGGGAAGTTCAATAGTTCCATTTTTTTTTCTCCAGTCCCTCAAGGGGACTTTATAAATACTCTTTTATTCTCTGCCTCAAATACTCAGGAATGTATCAGGGTATTACATTAAACTGTATAGAGTAACAAGATCTCATCCCTATTGTACGTTCCTAGAAATTAGGTTGTTTAAATACACTGACCAGAAAGGTTAGATTTGATTGTGTGCTACAGAAAATATAAATTTTGGACAAAATAAACATCTCTTCCTTCGGTCTCACACAGAAGTTGGAATTTTAAATTACAGACAATATCATCCTTTACCCTGTATTCTGATTTACCTTAGTCCTAACCAGATCTGCTTCATTCATATCTCTAATTGAAGTCTAAACTCTTTTTTAGCTTCTTTAACAGTTGCTGTATGGAGTAATGCTGACTTTCAGAGCTGCAGAACTCTAATTCTGAGTCTCAGGTGTCACACAGATACCTAAAGTTTCAGGGAACTACCAGGTTATACACAAAGAGCTCAGCATCTCAGAATTTAGAAACAATTAAAACTCAGGGATAAACGTGACTGCTGTAAGAGCTTACAACCTGGGAACCTTAACAATGAGCCCTATTGAATATTCTGTACTCTTTAATCATCGATTGCCCAATCCCTGCCCACTTTCTATCTCTGTTAACCTTTGCTCTTGAATTTGATTCTCAGGGTTTGCTCATTATAGTTAGTTCATATTAGTGAGACCATACAATATGTGTCCTTTCGCTTCTGGATTATTTCATTCAACATAGTGTTCTCAAGGTTCATTTACCTCATTGCAAGCCTCATGACTTCATTCCTTTACTGCAGCCACACAATTTCCCATCATATATATGCAGACAGTTTGCCCTTCTTTTCATCAGTCGATGGACCCATAGGGGAATATACTGTTTTAACGGCAATTTGGAAAGATGTTTTGGAGTGGTCGAGTAAAACCTGGTTCACTGCCATTAACTGTTAGAAGCATTTTATCACAATTGCCTATGTGGAATTCAGTTCAGTAAGCATTTATAGATGTCCACCATGCACAATGAGGGCCTGGGAATATGAAACAAAGCTATAAAAAATGAGCAATGAAATCAGTTGAGAGTATTCTGACACAGGGAAGTGATTTCTGACAAAAAAGTTTTTTTCTAGATCGTACCTAAAGCAGTAATTCATTAAGAGGATAAATGTTAAATAGGAGCAATGAATAGGCTCTTGAATTGTTTGATAATGCAATTAATGAAAGGGAGAGAATCAAAAGATTTAAACTTAAATTTCTGGCTAATTTATAGGAAATACTAACACTGGTGGAGTTAACATAAAACATAACCTACAACTAACATGGCAAAGCCAAACTGGTTAATGCATGTGCTCAGTTCAAAGAGTATTACAGTTAATCAGTGTAAGAAAACTTGAAATGCCCTGAAATCTTATGGTTCATCTCTGAAACTTCATGGAGAGAGTCACAAATTTCAAAGCAGTCCTAAAAATGTACATATTCTTACCAGTAATCAATTGTGAAGCTGAAAGAGACTTTCCTAAATTGTCAACAATACAAAGTAAATTTCAGTCAAAGACTGGTTTAATTTCTGATTGCTCCAAAAAAATGATAAAGTTTTCTTATGAAGAGGCAACAAGTATGCTGCAGAAAAAAAATTTATAGAGGCAATTAATAAAAATATGTTATTTCTCTGGATTTCATGATTTATTTTCTTTTTGTAAATATTCACATTTGAGACTAATTTTGTTTTCTTTTTCTCAAAGAGGGACACACCCCCAACTCATAGATTATTTATGTTTCAGGCACCACAAAACTTACATCCATGTCTGGTACTATCTAAAATAGCAAACTTAATAACACTATTTATTTAGTCACTTCTTTCTCAGAAGAAGCTGTCATTTAGTTTTCTAATTATTGTGGTGGATGATGGGACTTTTTTTTTTTAGAATGCACACTTATTGAACTGTTCAGTATATCATTGCACAATTATTTTGAGTTATTCCTTTAAAATATAAATATATTCCTTTAAAATAATAATTAGTAATTTCCAATGTTTGGATTTTATTTTGAAGCTGAGTATAAAATGTAATTTGGTTTCATGTTGGTTAGAAACCAAGATTTGACTATAGTACACACTTCTTGGTCACTTTCCTTATATCCACTCCCTCCCCTCCCCCACAGCCACCAATTTTTGTTTAGGGCTCCTTTGGATTCTGCAGAAGTTCACTCCACTCCAGCTCCAGGGGTGCAAGATGTGACCCAGACTGAGTCAATTGGTGCATTGGGACCAGGATTTGCATGTCGTCCACCAGGTGGTCTCAATTCAGGATTCCAGCTGGGAATGATGTGAAAAGACAACCTCTCCGGCTTGCAGGGCTCTGAGGAGGAAGCACCCCCAGTGGGGAGGCCATTTGAGCACTCTGAAGGAAGCCGGCCATGGGAGACTGCAGATCCTATCCTGCAGAAAGCAGAGAGAGAACCAGAAGGAAACTCCAGCCCTCTCTGTTGAGCCTAGGAGCAAGCCCAACCTGAAAGTCTACTTCTGGACTTGGTAGTTGGGTAAATCAATCCATTCCCTTTTTGTTTAAGTCAGCTTGAGACAGGCTTTTCTCATACTTGCACCAAAGGTGCCCTAACACACAGGGAAGTGCCTGTGAATTCCTCCTCTTTAATGTATATACATTTTTAAAAATTTTAGAGGATTTGCTTCCCAATTCTCCTGGACTCTTTTTCTCGGTTGCTATTCCTTACCCAGATACTGATAAAAATTCAGAGATGTCCTCAATACAAGGACATGGTAAGGAATGCATATACAACAAAATGCACTAATGAAGTCTTGTAGGCTGGGGCTTCCACTCAAAAGGTAATGTTTTGTTTCTTTGACTGAGTGGTGGGGACTTGGACATTGCTATATTTTTCCTTATCCCTTTTGTTTGTCTAAAATAGTTCATAAGTAAAAAGGCTTCAGGCCCGAGTAATCATGCTCAAAACCCAGGGGCATCTGTAGGGCAAGTCTTATCACTATTTTACAGATAAGGAATCTGAGTTATACATGAGGTTCAGGGTCTTCCCTGGAGGGCACAAAGTTGTGCAGTGACAGAGCTGGGAGCAGAAGCACAGACTGCTCTGTCGTCCCTCTCCCTTGGACTGGCCTATTGCCCTCAAAATGTTGGCCCTGCCACTATTCTCCAATGCTCATGAGCAGAACTTTCCATCTCATGCACTAGATCTGGATCAGACTGTCAGACTGGAGAAGGGTCAGGCACCGTTCACGCTCGAAAGTGAGCTGCTCTGCTAAGTCCCCATATCTTTGGTGGTGAAAAACTGGTCTAGCATAAAGAGAAAGAAAAGAAACGAGAAGTTGAAAAAATGTAATGACAAAAACATTTATGATACATAACATGGGCCAAGCACTGTTCTAAGTGGTTTATATAAATAAAGTCAATTTAATTTTCACAACAATATATGCAACAGCTACCTTCTTATTCCTATTTTATAGATTAGGCAGTTTAGGCTAACTTGCCCAAGGTCACAAGGTTGGTAAAAAGGAGGAGTCAGAATTCAAAACCAGGCAGTTTGGCACCAAAGTCTGTACTAGTAACCTCTACACTCTGCTGTAGGAAAGTGCCAGATAAACTCAGTGTTGTTAATAATTTTACCCTGGGTCAACCTAGATGCTTCCAAAAATGCTGCACCTTTGTTCCTCATGTATGTTCATTTTGTAATCTTCCTCTCCTTATTTCTGCTATTTTGGCCACTAAAACATCAGGGGACTATTTACATGAAGAACACTTTTATTCAATTATTCATCTGTTCACTGCTTCAGGATACCCTGGCACTTACTGTGTGCTCGGCCACATGCTGGATGTTTAGAACCCAGAGGATATTCTGCATATTCTAAGGTTCCACATACGCAGCAGTACGGTCCCCCGTTCCAGGTCCCTGGATCCCCAATTCAGACATGTTGGCTTCTGAAAGGTGAAGCAAGGTGAAAACACAGCTCTCCATCTTTTGATACATGACTTGGTTTCTTTCCCCAGGCTCCACATGGCAGCTGCCCAGTCGTCTTCTGGATGAGGCCATGGCCTACAGGTCAAGATGTGCCTGATTCTGGCTTTGACCTGCCAAGCAGAGGTTAGAATCAACAAAATGATAAAATGATAAAAATGTACAAGCAGTGTCTGTGTTCTTTGTAGGCAAACTTCCCAGGCACTGACTCTATCAGGATCTCAATTTTTGGTGCCAGGGAGGGCTGATCAAATATCTTTCCATGAAACCACTAGCAGACGGTGGCCCTGCTGCACAACCAGCTGGAGAGGCTCATCCTTAGCAAAGACATCCCTTCATGACCTCATCGGGGCATAAGAAGAAGACGAGGAGGAGGAG
>PVKY010010709.1:0-12466 GCA_004027775.1 Bradypus variegatus
GGCTACTTCCAGTGGAAAAGGGGGTTGGTGGGTGGCGGTTTCACCACTCCCTTTTTTGTTGTTACATTTTTCAATCTTAAGGTTGATGTTACATTTCTAAATCTTAAGGGATGACAACTGCTGTAACTGCCAGTTAGGGCGTCATGTGGAGGGGCTGAGGAGTGGAAGTGTTTTGTTGACATATGTAACTGTTCTCAGGTGTCTTATGTGGTGAGGTGCCGGCGTGGTATGAACTGGTGAAACAGGAAAAGCCCTGAAGCTTGAAGCCTTTGAGAAACAAATTCTGTACTTAGATTTATTCTGAGTGGCCCAAAGAGGAGAATACGCAGGATGAGAATTAATGGAGCAATTTGAGAATGCCACCAGGAAGACTTCTAGGGAGATACAATTTTGTTTTCCCAAATAGTTTGAACTGAGAGTTTTTGTTGTTTTTTTTTTAACTTGTGCAATCATTTTGCTTGCTGATAGATTTCTCGAGTTCAACCTTTTGGGAACCATTTATCTAAGTGCAAAAGGAATTGTTGGCTACTGCATAGACCCTGCCTTGTTCTGCTAAAAGATAGTCTAAGGCAAAGCGGTGACCTAGAACTATGCCAGCAATAGAGTTGAGAGAGATTTGCAGTTATTCAATGATTACGGCTGTGGAGACAGTTATATTTTCTATGACCAGAGTAAGGTTATGTGTAATTACTTTATGATAGGCAAATTTCCCCCTTGGGGCTTTGAATTCTAAGGTAGCAAATACACTGGCAAAAATTAAGCCTAATGTGCATTTTTATGGGGGCTCAGGAGACTAGGAGAGGAGTAGTAGGGATTAAAACCCAGATATCTTAAGTGGCAATATCTATGCTATATTCTCTGGTTATACAAACACAGAAAAATATGTTCCTAGTAAGGCACACACTTGGGCCTATTGTTGATTCCCTGTAGCCACGTGGCTGGTTTTTAATGTCCAGATGTTCTTGGGGTTTTCGGAAGCATTGCTGCTCAAGGCCCTGCACACTGGCAGCCTGCCACATGTGGTTTAGACTCGTATAAGAGCAACCTCCAGAATGACCTCCTGGCTCCATTTGAAATCTCTTAGCCATTGAAACTCTTTTTTGCTTTAACGTTCCCCCTTTTAATCAAGATCCTTCTCTGAAAGCATCCCTGATAGACATTTGGTAATAATCCCTCCGTGCCAGGGAGGCTCATCCCTGGGAGTCATGTCCTATGTAGGCGGGAAGGTAGTGAGTTTATTAGTGAGTTTATTTGCAGAGCTTGGTTTAGAGAGACCACATTTGAGCAAAAAGGAGGTTTTTCAGGGGGTGAGTATAGGCATTTATCATTAAGCTTAGTTTAATCATTACAAAAATAAATTTCATAAATGCAAGCTTTCAGAATCAAGGGCTTGGCTTATTAGTATAGTTCCTTTTATGAGGCAGGACTTAACATATTCTACAGATTGTCATAGGTCTCCTTGTTACAAGTTCAAATGGGGATAATTTATGTTTTCCAGAGGAGTAGCTCTTACTTTAGACCTTGAAAAGTTTCTCGTTTACAGTTTCACTAAATCAGAAGCTTCTATTGTTATGAAAAGAATAGCAGGAATTCCCCAGGTGGGAAGTTAATTAGTTCATGCTTTCCTTCCCCTTGTAAATTCCTGGCCTTGTAAATACTTTTTCAGTTTATACCCAAAACACTCTGAAATGCATAAGGGTATTACATCAACCAGTACAGAATATCAAGATCTTATTCTTTATTCCAAGTTCTATGTCAAATAAAGCTGAGTTAGGTTGTCCAACAAACCGATCAGACAGGTTAAATTAGATAGTGTGCCACAGAAAATACAAATTTTGGACAAAATAAATCTCTCCTCTTTTGGTCTCACACCGAAATTAAAGTCCTAAAATACAGACAATATCATTCTTTACCCTGTATTCTGGTTCATCTTGGTCCTAACCAGACCAGCCCCATTATCATCCCCAGTTGAAATATGATCCCTTTTTCATCTTCTTCAACAATTGCTGTATTGAATAGTGCTGCTCCTTCAGTACCTCCAGAGCTGGAGAACGCTGACTGAGCCTCAGGTATCACAGACACAGACACCCAAAGTTCCAGGGAGCTTCCAGGTCATACACACGTGGACCAGAGCATCTCAAAATTTAGAAATAACAACCAAAGCCCAGGAACAAAAGTGACTGCTGCAGGAGTTTACAATCTAGGCCAATTCCTTTATTTGCATTTTCCAAGTGAACCTATTTCCAGAAATAAAAACATTTGACAATTAACTTAGATTGAGGTCAAAACCACAGACCATAGCAGAAATTGTTTTCCTGTCTTACCTTTACTCTCTTTCCACAGTTATGTTAATTTAACAGGTAGAAATTAATTTATATATTTGCCTTGCTTATCTTTTAATGTTCCTCCTTGTTGTAGAGAAGCTGTGACCTGTAGCTGACTGCGTGCACTTTTAGTGCAGCATCAGAGTAAAACAAGGTCACTGGTAAAGAAATTTGGTTGTTCTTGTGACATGTAGCATTTTCTAAGAATAACTAAAATTATGATTAATAACATTATACTGTTGTTTAATATCATGCAGATTAGGTTCAGGACATATCATGGACAGTGGAAACATTGTCAAATCTCTAGGAATTTTATACAATTTCTAAATATTGATGTGAATAACATTTTATCCATAAAAATTCAACTTACAGAAGGTTAGAAAATGCCTTTTGATATGACATCACTTCCCATGCAACCCATAGCAAGCATATCCAATGAATTTAATGATTTCTAGCACCTTTTTTTAACAAGGCAGAAGAACAGATCCCCTGCAATTTTCCAGGAGCCCACTAGAAAATCCCAAAGACAGTTTGAATATATAAAAAGACATTCTTTAGGGTTTGGCCTTGAGAAGACAACATCAGAAGTTGTCAGGTTTGAATGTTATGTTTAATAGAAAAGTGGGTTTGATTATTTAACGAAGGTTAGAGAAGATACTTAGTTCTTTTAAAAGCAAGCACACTTATTTTCTAAAACAATAAAGGATGATAAGGTCAATATAAACATCAACAAGTCTATTATTCTGATACAGAATTTTTGTCTATGTCAAGAATATTTTTTGGGGTATTTGAATTTTTCTGTGATATGCTAGAATTTTAAGCAGAAACCAGATTTCAGAAAACAAAAAAATCAAAACCCTTTTATCTTACCAAGAGCAGACTAGTAATCCAAGGAAACCTCATCATTTTGAGAAAAAACTAAACTTTAGTTTTTGCATGAATTTACTGTTTGATATGAAAGCTCCTAAAATTATATATAAGCCTATCAAATCTTAGCATTGACCATGACAAATAAAATTCATTTCCAAAAACATTCTGTAACTTTCTGTAGCCATTTAGGATTTGTTCTACACATTCCTGTTTCTCATTTTGGGAAAACCAGTCATTATACTTTAGGACTAAACTACATGCTTTTTCCTTAACAAAGCACACTTTGTGTACTTCACTTACCTCATATCTGCAAACCTTAAATCAACAAAAAGATCAGTGAATTGTCTTCAAGCATCCTACATAACTCAATTATAGGGTGTCAAAGTAATAACTCAATTTTAAGCACAAATTTACATTTTAAAAATCTACATGTTAGCTTATTTTATTAGCAAGCCTGTATAAATTTAGGGGGAACATACCTAAGTAGAATAAAATTATAGGTTTTTTATTGTGCTTAATATTGATTGATGTCTTAGAGGATGGTTTTCAGAAATATTGTTTTTCTGTTTACCATTTTATCAGTATTCCAGTAAGATATATTATAAATAATTTCCAAAATGGTTTTCTGGATGCAAGTAGGGAGGTTTGGTTTATTATTAGGGCTAAGCTATTATTTACTTGGATTAATAGGGATTTGACCTTTGAACTGCACCGAAGGCTCAAGGATGCCGGTGGGTAAGGGAGAAGATCCCAGTCATGGAGCTTCTAGACTAATGGGTCTTGGTTGCTGCTCAGGTTCGATGACTGGAAAATTCCATGCTGCAGGGGCCTTGGAGCCTCAGGCAGTAGTCTTCTAAAGCCGTCCTGGCAGAGTCGCCAAACTGTTGCTACCCAAGAGAGCTAACCTGCCCTCGATGTGCATAAAAGCCAATACTGAGTCACCAGAACTACGAGAAGAGAGAGAGTTTATTGCATAGTTGACCAACAAGGAAACCAGAGGAAAAACCTCAGATAGGTCTCCCAAAACAAAATGGAACATGGGATTTTATACAATTTAGAGAGGGCAGGCTAAACGAATGGCTAAGGATGGGGTGAGATGGCGTGGGTCAATCCGGTTGGGGGAAGGCAGGCTGGAGGGCGGGGTTTGGCAGAACATGCTCGGTTGCAAATCAGGCTTGGTTCTATACAGGAGGCTTAGCGTGCCCAATGGCCAGAACCAGTCAGAGCCGGCCTTAGTAGGTGCTGCAAAGGGAAAGGAAACAGTAACTTTTCTTGCAGTGAAGCAAGCTGCTTCTGAATATATATGCTTCTCAAACAAATGAAATAGAAACTTTTTCAAACCAGTGGAGGGGAGGGGGCTACTTCATTGGAAAAGGGGTTTGGTAAGTGGCGGTTTCAGTCTGTTTGGCTTCTTTCACTTGGACAAATCCTGTAAAGCTTCTCAGAAAGGACCTAGATGTGATCTATTGTTTGCAGTTTCAAGGACAGAATCATCCAGCTGGATTGTTTAGAACAAGGGGGACCTTTAGGTTTGAGTAATGTGGACCACTTAGGAAAGTTCTTCCTAGTACCTTGTGAGATACTTTATTAAAGGCATTAGTATAAAATATTCATTGAGATTGAATCATACCTCAGCTTCTGAAACTTCCAGTTATGCCTATCACAAATCTCAAAACCTATGCTCTCCATATTTGCTTGTGTTTTTTTTACCCCTGAAACTATTCAAATTATGAAAAAAAAAAAAAGGTAAATCCAGACTCTAGTAATATAAGAGGAAAAGGTTCAGTTGTGAGCTATTTTCTGCGACATATTTTGGAGTGATGTCTTTCTAAATTTTGATATATCCCTTCTCAAGTCATAATCAGGGTAAATAAATAAATAAACAGCTATGTAAAAGTTCTTTCCATAAAGAAAAGAGATACTCAAGACAACTGGGTTTACTGTAGCAAATTGTTTCAAAATAAAAGTAGTTATGCTCACATCATGGTTTTACAGATGAGATATGTTTTCTTGGTTGGTCCTCTTTTGATCCCAAATTCTAATCTGAGTTCTCCCTATTAGAAAAATATAAGTCCTTATTGGCTTCTGTTTTGCTGTCTTTATGGAGCCCTTTCATGCTTATGGAATGAAATATGAGCATCTCTTAAATAAAATAGGCAATGTCTGTTTATTTAGAAAGAATAAATAAATCTGGGAGGGACAGATTTTTGTGGGTTTTCCAGGCTGTCTCCCGAGTCATATTTCATAAACCATCATCACTTTGAAAGCAGAAATTAATTTGAACCTCTCATATTCTAGAAAGTGGACACAGTATTGGTCAATATTGTTGAGTAGATAGATTGGTGAAAAATGAGTGCTTATTGTTTAAAATGGAGGAAAATTCTAGAAAAAATATTTATTACCAATTTTAAAATTTTTTCCTAATTGCCCTTGGGAAACCAGGACAAATTTCAGAGAGCAGTATGATTACTTTCTAAGGAACTTAGAATATGCTAAAAATGTGGAATGAGATGCATGTGAATAAGGTTTACTGTAGAAAGATATAGAATTGTAGACTGTGTCAGTGAAACTAAAACACAGAAGGGCACGTGTTTAGGTATTTTTCAAAGATCAGAAAATAGATTCTTAAGTGCATCCACCAAATAAAAATAACTGCTTGATACTGGTGGTGATTACTAAATATTTTCATGGAGAAAAAGAATATTATTGTGAGAAAGGCAGAAATTTGGAAGTTTATTTCAGAAGCAACAAGTATCAGATGGAGTCAAAGAGATGAGCTGTGAAATCAAAACGTAAGGTCAGAGATCAATTATTGAGGAACTAAACAGTAATTAAAGTTAAAGGAAGAGTGTAGTAATAGTAATAATGATAATATTAACATACTATTACTATTAGCAATAATACAGATAATAGCTGCTTATGAACATGTAGACATTTAGAGATTAAGTGGGTTATATTAGGTCACACAACTAGGTAGGGCCATAGCTGGAATGTTATAACACATCTCTCAAGCTCCAAAGCCCACACACTTAATGATGGCTGAGAAGGCAAAAGTTGAAGACTGCTCAGTGATTTGCCTGAGCCAGAGAAGTCTCAGTGCTTGGCCCTCCATCCTTCTCCTCAGGGCTGTCTTTTGTTTCTGTACTCACACTTCCAGAGGGTCCTGTATTAGCTCCTGTATTAGCACAGCAATTAATAGGCATCCTTCCAGAGTCTAACCAATTTAGAAGAACTCTTATGATTGTCACTCACACATTCAGATCATGAGGGAAAGATGTCTCACAGTTATTACGGTAAAAATAAATACATTTAGTTCCTTATGACAAACAAAATATTAAATTTCTTATGGTCTATTGAGCTAAGCATAAAAACAACAACTGCAAAAACAAAACTGTTGTTATTCTTTCAGAATAAGGGTCATTTTTTCCTTTACATTACAGCAAAATTGTGAGTTGGTTTCTGAACCTGGATAACTACGAGTTCCGGATATTGCCCTCTAAGTGTTATAAAAATATACCTTTATCTTTACTATTGAGAGAAAATATAATTAATTACTATTATTTATTATTTCTGAAGTACTGGAGATTTATTTTCTACAGATTTATGTTTTGGATGATATTTTCCCTTTTTTCCTTTGCCAATTTAGGGAACCCCATGAAGGTAAGTTCTGCTAGAATACTCAACTGTCCTGCTTAATGTTAAGCCCTAACAGAACCTTGTAATCCATAGAGAGTTTAATTGATGCATGATATTATGTGGTTCCTATATGGACCACTGATATTAATAAGGATTGCCTAGTCCTCATCTTTCAGTTACCATATTTCAGGTACTATGCTGAATACTTTACATGTGTTAATTTAATCCTCACAACAATCCTATGAGATAAATTACAACATCATGCCCAGTTTACACATGATGAAACTGAGGCACATAGATATTAATAACTTGCCTGAGATCTCAAGATAGCACAGTTAGCAAGTAGCAGAACTGGGATTCAAATCTAGGTGTTCTAGCTTCAAACTCAGTATTCTTAACCAATACACTATATATCTTACCTTAAAGAGAGTTGGTTTCTAGAACCTATATTGAAATGAAAAACATGCTCAACATTTTTGTAGCTCAAAGAACTGGAATTCAATGCAAAGATTTTGCATGACACAAGAAGATAGTGTTAAGTCTAAAGTGCCTAATCAAATACATCCTTCTACAGAGGACAGGGGAATTTTTAAACTTTTTCCTTTCTTCTAAATTTTGTCTCTTTTAAAATGCCAAATGGTCTATGTGTTTACCAGTTAGAGATAACTGGAATTTTCTTAGCAATTCACCAAAGTGACAAAAGTCACCAAAGTTTGACAAAAATTATCAAGGAGATTCAAGAAGACTGAGCTATTGCTTGAAAAGGGTCAGTATGTTTGTTTTATTTTGGAGATGGAAGCATTCCCTAATTCTGATAAAAAAATCAATGAAAATAGTCTTTTTCTAATTACTTGATTTAGATGGAGGGGGAATAATTCCTTTATTCTTTCTATGCTTTAAGGAATGCAAACTAGTTGCAAACTCTGCTGCATACATAAGAAACAAGCACTATCTACCCTCAAATGCTGGTGTCAAACCTGCTTCAGCCTGAATGAGGAAAATGTCAGAAATATAACGTCAGAATCAGCAGAATTCTTATATGCCCTTTCCTTCAGCCCCCCATTGTCATAGTCTCAAAGACAAAAATCGATCAGTCCAATGACTGATTCCTCTTAGTTTGGAATTGGCTTGACAGTTTTCTCATTAATGGTTTTAATAGTGTCATACAGGTAGAAATGTATCCTCTGTGACTTCATTGAAGGAAAAAAGCTCAGTATTGGAAGATTTGAAGGAAGTCATAGGAAAAAGATGCAGCTCTGTATATGATACAGATCAGAATATTTACAGAAATACAGCTTTTTTTTTTTTATTGTATGTCATGCCTGAATCAAGAGGTTAATTATTTGGGAAACTCACTTATTAAGCTATGAAGAGTTTTAACTAGTGCTCTACTAAGAAGGAGCAAGAGGCTGTAATGAACTTAATCTGTGAAGCTGAATTTGTCTCCCTTTTCACTAATAATGCCCCTGTTAGTTATTATCAGCTTGTAGCTTCCACCATGAAAGATTTTCTCTGGAATATCACTGGAAAATGCAAGTACAAGTTATCCTAGGGTCATCAGAATCTCATACAGCATTATCTTTCTAGCTGTATCTCCCCTTTGCTACATGCATAGACAGTGCTTCATCCAAATAAGCACTCATTGCACCTGCACTCAGCTTTAATTTTTGTTTTTTTTTCTAATTTATTATAGTTTTATTTCTTTGAATGCTCATATTTACATGGTGTGAGTTAAGAAGGCACAAGAGATAGTGTCTTACTCCAAAGCAGAGGGAAGGTTTGCTTACTACTCAGAATAATAAAGATGAATGTCTCCCTCTGAAATAAAGCTTATTCAGGTCTAGTGACAGCCTGTTATAAAAGATTAAGGTTCCCTAAGATCAGAGTTCCTCAGCTGTACCGGAAATCCATTGCATGTGCAGTGTCCACCTGGGCTACTTCATGTTATCTCCTTCATAGTTTGGGCAAATAGACCTGCCCCAAGCATGAGGGTCATGCTTGCTTTGGTCTTTACCTAAGCAAACAGAAGTACGACTACTTGGCATTGTGACCTGAGAATTTTATTTTAGTCATTAATGTTCCCCTGTTCTCAGAAGATACCAAATTTGGCTCTCTGGCCATGGACCATGTGGACAATTCTGTACCTCAGCAGGACTTGATTTTTCTTTTTATCTATTATCACAACCATCTGAGAAAGTCAAGTTATATAATATAGAATCACTTTTAAGTACAGTAGAATCTTGTATAAATAATCTAAAGTATAAAACAACCTCCATTCTACATTGACTTTCCCTGAGTCAACTAAGGGTGGTAAACTGAGCCAAGGGCTTCTAAGGCTTGAATTTAGTATTCTTCTTACAGTACCAAATTGTGAGTCAGATGTGAATTATACCCACTTTTACTTGAATTCAATAAATTAATTAAGTACATTGTATACTAGAGTATAAACCAAATCATAATTTTTGGAAACTCATAGTCTCCTAGGAATGCCTTTTATAGCTCCATTACTCTACTTTTTAAGTCTGAAAAATGTTTCAGTATCATAGAACAGAGTGATAGATTACAAATTGTTTTGACTGGGAGTGATAAAAGGCTCTGAGATAGACTTTGATAGAGAAAGAGAAAGTCAATTAGGCCAATAGAATGACCACAGACATAAAACAGAGATCTGGAAATGCTGATCCAACCAAAAAATAGCAGAGTCTGATAAAATATGTCGTTCATAAGGGAATAGTGAAAGTAAAAGGAATAAATACTGGCTGGAGATTAGGTAGTCCTTGCAGATTAGGCTGACTGGTTGGAATATTTTATTGTGGCTAGTAGAAAATTATCAAAGGATTTAAGGCAGCTTAATAACAAGATAAGCTAGCTGTGTTAGAAGCATTATTTTGCTAACAAGGGTAAATATTGGATTGAAGGAGGATATTGTAAAGATTTCTACAAAGATGCCATTAGAGCGAGCCCTTTGAGGAAAGAGAGAGGGATTGGCATGCAGTATGTGCTCTTGATATAAAAGACAGCAAGCACAAGACCTTAGGAAATGATTTTGTCATGTTCAGAAAACAGAGAGAAAGTTCCGTATAGCTAGAGGGAAAAGAAAAAAGGAGGAGTCATAGGAAATGAGGCCGGAGAATGAGGCAGATGAGGTCATAGAGGGTTTTCTGGGCCACAATGAGGAGTTTATATTGTTTTCCTTGCAGGATAGAGTGCCATGGACAGGTTTGAGCCATGATCTGATTGACATTCATGAAGGACCATTCTGGCTGCTGTGTGGATAGTAGCCTCTAGAAAGAAAAGCAAGGTTTAGTATCAAAGTCAATAATTATATTTTATATATATATTATATATATATATATATATATATACACATATATATATATATATATCAATTAAAGATTTAGCCCTTGGCTTTCAGGATATCTAGCACTGTCCTTCAATGACCAGTTAAGCTACCCACATCATGCATGAAGAGTTCCCCTTTGGAAGGGATGGCAGGGTCTAGGGGTACTCAGTGTCCTGCAGAGCTCAGTTGACCCCGTTCAGTTGTCAAAAGGTGGACTCATAACACTAACCTCAAAGGAGAAAGGGATTGAATACCTTTTCTACCAGAAGCCCTTTGACTCCTATGGAAATGACCCCACGTCTCTGCCCAAACTTTCAAATTTCACAGAGGAGGAATCGTAGTATAGGGTGACTTTTTTAAAAAGCCAAAATTTTATCATTTTAAATTATACTGTGCAAATAAGAATATTAAAAGAATAGTCTTTAATAACTTGTAAAAATAACCAAAAAATGAAAGTTGAGTATAGGTACAATGAGTGCCTTATTTGGATGAAGCACTTGTTACCACTATGTTCCATTCTGTATAAACATCCTTGAAAAGACAGTTCACCATGAAAGGCCAGGTAGTGCCTTTTTTCTCAAGGCAGATGGGAATAAAAAAGATCCAGGAGAATTCTCTCTCAGAATATGTGAGATAAAAATTGGCTAGGCCAGTTTCATCATGCAAAATATATAGTGGGGTACATTTGGCAGCCTCAGCATGCCAAGCCCTTTTCTAACCACAGGACCCATTCATTTTTCCTTCATCTGTATTGCTCTTTCCCATCTCTGAACTTTTGGACTTCTCCATTGCTCAGGTCTCAGTTTAAATGTCAACTCCAATAAAGTTACCACCCTACCTGAGATAGTCCCTTGCTTTCTACTACTTTGTATCATGTTACCATGTTTACCTCCTTCAGAGCACTTACATTCCAAAATTACATTTTCTTTTTCTCTTTAGTTGTTACTAACACACACATTGAAATATAAACCTCATGAAGGCAGAGTTCTGGCCGTTCTTGTCCCCATTGTATCTCTAATGTCTGGAACAGTACCTGATACTTAGGAGGCTCTCAAAAAAACACTTGTTAAAGGATTGTTGAACGAATCCAAATAAAGTACCACACTATAGACAAGAAAGGATAGAAAACTGTGATTATAGATTGGGTAAAATAAAAGAAGTAATGTAGGGAGAACCTAAGATGGTGGCTAGGTGAGACAGGGCATAAAACACCTCCATGAAAAATACTAGATAGATGCCAGAGAGTGACCCAGAACCAGTTCCAGTGATGCACCAGCTGGACAAGGTCTGCTAAATCCACAGGGACCGTGCACTTGGTGAAACTGGGAGTTTGTGTTCTGAAATGAGTGAGTAAGTCAGCTGAAAGTCTGGAGGCTGCACTGGAGGGTGGGGAAACTGTGGGTTGGGTTGGTGTTTGGAGATGGACTAGTTCTTTAAAAAAAAACAAAACAAAACCTGGGAGCAGCTGCAGATATGGTGGCGAGAACCGTGCAGTGAAGCGCAGCAGGAATGGGCTATGCCAACGCCTCAGTATCTGGCATGGAAGATAGCCCTTCCCACACCCGCTGCTAATTGTCTCAGAGCCAGGAGGGCAGAGGGGAGCCAAAAGGAGAAAGAAACCACGCCCCTTGCAGCCATCTTCCTGGTGGGCTGGGGATGCTCCTGCCCAGGGCCGGACCCACAGCCCAGAGCCGCACCAAGGGTACTAGTGTGACAGGGAGTGTTTCCCACAGCACCACACACACGCCGCAATAGCAGCTGTGGACGGTGGCATTTAGTGCCCCCACAGCTAATTGTCCTGGAGCTGGGAAGGCAGAGCTGTGTGAAAAGGAGGAAATTAACATACCCCATTCAGCCATCTTTACAGCAGGCTGGGAATGCCCCTGCATGGCCTGGCAGCCCAGGACTTCCCTGGAGGGCCGGCGTGCACTTGTGACGTGGCACAGCCTTCCCTTAGCAGAGGTCCTGGAAGAGCATGGCTGGGAAGGAGGACCCACTTGGAAATCCCAGGGACCCTACGCCAATACAAAGGACTTGTGGGCCAGCGGCAGAGGCAATCTGTGGCAAGACTGAAATGAAGGCTTAGGCTTTTGCAACAGCCTTAAATCTCTGGGAACACCTGGGAGATTTGATTATTAAATCTGCCCTGCCTCCCTAACCACTCAGACACACGCTCCTCATTCATGGCAGACAGCACCAACAACACATTCTTCTCTAGTGATCATGGATCTTTCTCCAGAATAGACCATATGCTGGGACATAAAATAAGCCTCAATAAATTTAAAAAAATTAA
>PVKY010010710.1:0-12459 GCA_004027775.1 Bradypus variegatus
TTTACTCACTGCCCAGCCACTGGCCTCCTTTCTCCCACCTCAGGGTCTCTACACTTGCCCTTCCCTCTGCTTAGCATGTTCTGGATGTCCACAGGATTTGCTCCCTTACCTTCGTCCAGAGAACTCCCTGACCACAATGTTTTGAATTACAGCATCCCCTTGTGCCCACCTACACATGTACACTCCTTTTCCCTGCTTTATATTCTCCATTGCACTTAACCACCATTGAACATACTGTATATTTTACTTTTTTAGTTCATTATTTCATTATTGGCCTCCACAAACTAGAATGTAAGATCCATGATGGAGGGAATTTTTAGTTTTGAAATCCTTTTCCCCAGTACCTGGGACAGTGTTGGTCAATAAATATTTGTTGAATGAATGAATTCTTTAAAGCACTTAGCATTGTGCCCAGTACCTAGTAAATGCTCCATCAATGATAGCTATTACTATTCAAATGCTTGTTAATCTTGTGAAAGATTCAGGATAATAAAGCTGAGTAGCTCTACCATTCTTTCTTAAGTCTTTTCATTTATTCAACAAAAATTGGAGTGCGTATTATATGCCAAATAGGGCTAGGCATTGGTGAAAATGGAAATAAATGGAAGACAGTCTTAAATATTGAGAAAGATTTTGAAAGCAGGTGGAAGACAATTGTTGAGTAGATACAGATAAATAAGAGTCTGAAATTAAATGCAAAAGAAATGGACAGGTAAAGTAATATCCTTTTTATTCAAATATTGCTAAGTAGTTTGACATATAATAAAGGAATGTTTGGTTAAAGTTTATATCTTTGCAACAAGATATAACTTAGAAATAGTTCAGTGAGTTCTCTTTTTTTAGCAAATCTTTTTCTGCATCTATTGAAAAAATAATACTTTTTTCCTTAGTTTATTAAAGTGATGAAATATGTGAATAATCTTTGATGTGTGTGTGTACAAAGTTATCACATGACAACACATCTTCCTGGTCACATACTTAAAACGTTTTATGATAAGAAATTTCAAACATATACATAGTGATCGGACTACTATAATGAACTCCCATGTACCCATCGCCCATTTTCAACAATTATCAACTCATGGCTTTCTGGCTCATCCTGTTTTCAGTGAGTTCTTTTGACTGTGGCTCTGGGAAGAATTCTAAAAAAAAAAAAGAAGAAAAAATACAGTCATGACATAAATACCCATGTTTGCTTTATTGCTTCGCAAGTAAAATATTACTCAATTTGGCAAACCAGGTCATTTCCCACTTTTTTTGATATGGTTACAAAATTAAATTTCAAGTATTTTAAAGAATATTTTATATGCTTCCTATAAATAAAACCCATCTATCTCTAAAGTGAGTAAAGTATACTTTAAATAGGTTTCACACAAGAATATGCCTTTTGTGAGGAAAAAATAAATATTTCTTTCTTGTGTTGTATAAATAGTGGCTTTATTAAAAGTGACTAATCATGCATTTTGCAAGGTGGGTTCTCTTTTTTTAATGTAATATAGTATTATTTCACTATGATCAGTATTTTTACTCTCAATTTAATTATCTGAAGTTTTCCAAAATTCTTAGTATACTCTCATTTTTTATTAAAAAATAAACTTAAGGAAAGCAATGCTTTGGAAAGACACAGTCTTTGAGGTACACTCATACATGGCTGATAAGCCAGTAGGTGACAGGACAGCTGTTCTGGCCCATCCATGGAACTCCCCAGTCTGTCATCTACTGCTGACCGGCCAGTCTCTGGCAGAGGAGGAGGGCTCTAGGACCCTGCTGCAGGGTGACAGCCATCTGATTGGCTGGACCCCTGCTTTATGGGTGGTTAACTAATTTGGCTGTCACCCCTGCCTTTACCCATTAACTTAATCTGGGGTGTTGACTTATGATCTCTTTTCTCCTCTCCTCTTCTCTTTTGCAGGGATCTTGCTGCCTTTGACAAATCTCGCGATCAAGCTATCCGTACCTACCAAGAGCACAAAGCGAGTATGCATCCTGTGACTGCAATGCTGGTGGGGAAGGATTTAAAAGTGGATTAAGGGCCTGCCTACTGCTGATTTGGGAAATTTCTCTTCTTAAAGTTTGTAATCATAAAAAAAATATGAAACTTTGGCTCACATTATAATTAAAAATATCATGTTAGTTTGGGCTTTTGATTGTTCTATCAGTGATTTTGCTAAAATAAAGCTGAGCTATGTTTTTTTATATGGTATGTTCTTTATAAAATGAATTTTAGTAAAGTATAATCTTTTATACATTTAAATGTTAGAATTAGCTTCGTATTTGTTTTCTCACAGTATGATCACAAAATATATCAGCATATTATTTACCTGATGTTTTGTTTAAGTTCTTTAATTTGAATTTGCTGCAAGCCAAAATTTCAACGTAATTAGGTTTTTGCTTTTTAAATAACTTTAAACATGAGCACTTGGCTGGATTTGCTCACCATCTGCCTGGTGGACACAGGATGAGCTCCCATACCAAAATGTACAAACTTTAATGACAGCACTTTGCTCCCAGTTCTAGATCCTTCCTACTAACCCACTGGACACACGCTGGTCTCCTGTCTGTCAGGGGTCGGACGACCACCTGAGCATCAGTGCTTCCCACCAGTCCCTCAGGGATCCTCCTGATAGTCTGTTCAACCTGCCTCGTCTCCTCCTCAGTGTCCTGCAGACATCACCCACATCCAGCATACAGCATGTAGAAAGAAACATTGAGAAATGATACAATTTAAATGAAATGAAAGTAGAGCATAATGGCTAGAAATCCTCAATGATTATATTATAGGAGTTCCCACATTTCCTTAGTTCCTAGCCCTATTTAGTGTCTCAGTACTTTTTTTAATAGAACCCCTTGGCCAAAAGAAATACTTAACTGTTCCATTTATTAAATAGTTAGGTTCATCCTTTCTTGTGGTGTCAAATAGCCTGGTTTCCTTCAAAAATCTAAAATACCCAACACCCCCCTGTGAGTGCAACATAGTGCCCCCAGGCATCTTGGCACACAGTTCGGGACCCTCAGCTGGATTCATTGGGAATGACTGGAGATCCAAAAAGGAAGAGGAGGATTATTTTATGGATACAGGCTGAGGGAGGTTATCAGAACCGTGGGCAGGCCTGGGGCAGACACCTAGGACTTCAGAGTTGTCATACTCCCATCTGTGCTTCTCTAAAACAAGCTGTATAGGGGGGCTACCATTCAGCTTTACTGTTGCAAATAGTTCTTACCATGTGTAGATACTATCTCAGTTCTGAATTCCCAAGGGAGAGCCTCTGGCCCAGCTTGGATCTGCCCCTGTCCAAAAGGAACAGAGTCTTAGAGTATAAACATGGGTGGTGGAATGTTATCATCAGATATCTGAAAAAGTGCTAAAACAGTGACTGATATCTTAAAATAAATAGTAGCAAACACCTGAAAGCTGGAGCAGGTATCAAAGGGACAAATTCCTGTCTGTTCCTGCAATCCTAGGGCTTCTCTCACCCTAGCAGTTCTCTATTTTTGGACACTTGCCTACCCAGCAGTGTGATTCTGTTCTCAGGGTTCTGCTCTCACCTATCTTTCTTGCCAGGAATACCAGGGAAAACTGTTCAGTTCAAATCCCTGGAATCTAATGACTTTCTAAAAGATTAGTCTTTAGCAACTCTGTGTACCTAAATAATGCTTTTAAAGGCTTCCCCTGCCCTGTAAGCCTACCCAACATACTCTAAGCTACTGTCCTTTTTCAGTTATCACTGAAAGTGAATTGGGACAGTGGATGCTTGCAATAAGACAGTAGGGGGCGCTAACAACAAGCTTATCCTTCTTTCAAATTTACCCAGGAGAGGCTCAACCAAGTAATTATTATTCAGTTCAATTAATAAGCATATGTTTAATGTCTTTGTGCCAGACTACGTGTACACATACTGGCTGAACAAAGTAATTTCAATGTAATGCTAAAGAAGAGGTATGCTAAAGCAGCCTGGGGAAGAGTCACTTAACCCAACCTAAGGGTTTAGAAAATGCTTCCTGGAGAAGAGAAGGCCGACTGAGTCATAAGGAATAAGAAATATCTAGCCAAGCAAAGAAAGTTGGAAAATGTGTTCCGGGTGGGCAAAGACTAACAGGAACAAAGGTATAGACTCATGGATTATTTGGATCATGAATTTGGACAGAGCCAGTAGAGATTGTTTGTCTGTTCTACAATGTCTAGGGCCTGAGCTTGGGGGGGTGGGGGAGGGTAATTTCAATCACTGGAAGCTGGAATCAACTGAAATCTTCTTCACTCACTTATCTGATGTCTCGACTGGGATGACTCAAGAGCTGGGCTCAGCTGGGAGTGTCAACTGGAACATCTAATGATTTGGGTTTTCACACAGCATGGAAGTAGCTGGAAGTCTGCATCCATCACCAGAGAGTAAGCCCCACAAAGGCAGAGAATATACCTTATTTCATCTCCAACACCTAGTATAGTGCTTGGCCCATAACAGGTGTTCAAGAAATACTTGTCAGATGAATGGTAGAAGGAAGAAAGTTGAAGTGGTTCACATTTAAGGGCCTCAGTTTTCTCAGAGATGTAGGAGGTGACAATCAGAGGTGGATTGAGGAGGGCCGTGGGAAGAGAGGTGAAGTTTTAGAAACTCACTGAGTAAAGGACAGCGCCGTGATCTACACAATCACAGGACTTTATGTAGCAGAATCTTCTGCTGGGTGAACTGAGATGGCAATTGGTCACACCTGCTCCTGTGATGACCCACGGATCAGGTTTTACTCAGAGTATAGGTCTAGGTTTAAGGTTGTAAAGGAATTTCAAAGCACTGAGTAAACAGTGTGAGCAACCCCAGCTGAACAATTATGGGGACCCGCTCCCCAGGGAAGTAAGTGAGAAAGCTGGTGAGAAGTAAAGGGAACAAGGGACTGACTAGAGGCTCAAAGGCTGAGATGACCAAGGTGAGGGGAAAGCTGTAAGAATAGATGGTAGTGATCAGAAGGTGTGGTCTTGGAATTTAATAAGACACCTGATGTGTATCAATTTCAAGTGACGACAAATTCCAGGGTGAGGCCAGGGTGTGGGTGACTGAAATTCCAGTTTCAGTAAGTCTCAACAAGGTGTAGCTCTTTATTACTATACATTCCCTGAAGCTTCCCTGAAGCTACAGAAGACAGACTCTAGGTTAGGTGTGGGCATTTTCTGTGAACTGTCTCTTGATTCCCAAAAGGTTTGAGTGGAAACAGACTTTTCAGCATTTTCCTGTTGCAGTAATCAAATCTCTAGAAACTGGTTTACTACTAAGAGCTGCCTAGTTAAAATAAAGCCCACGTGTCTTTGCGATTCCTTTCTCTTGTATTCGGAGTTCATTAACACCGGTGGTAATGAACTGGGTGCAGGGAGCAGTAGTGTATGTTGAAAAAGTGTAATTGGATTGGGGATATCCATTGCAGATGCTAAAATGAAAGGCCATTTCTAAGCAGTATGTGTACAGAGTACTCAAGTCCAAATAGTGGTGATCTATAGCATCCCAGTGTGCCAGGTGCTGTTCTAAAGGCTTTACATAGATGACTTAATCCTCCCTTTGAAATAGGCAGTATTACCTCCATTTTGCAGATGAGGAAACTGGGGCCAAAAGAAGGAAAGAATAAATTGCCCAACAGTCACGTAGCTATGACAGAGCCAGGATTTGATCCCAGGTAGATTGTTCTAGTTTGCTAATGCTGCTGGGATGCAAAACACCAGAAATGGATTGGCTTTTATAAAAGGGGGGTTATTTGGTTACAAAGTTGCAGTCTTAAGGCCATAAAGTGTCCAAGGTAACACATTAGCAATTGGGTACCTTCACTGGAGGATGGCCAGTGGTGTCTGGAAAACCTCTGTTAGCTGGGAAGGCATGTGGCTGGCTTCTGCTCCAAAGTTTTGGTTTCAAAAGGGCTTTCTTCCAGGACGTTCCTCTCTAGGCCATAGTTCCTCAAAAATGTCACTCTTAGTTGCACTTGGGATATTCGTCCTCTCTCAGCTTCTCTGGAGCAAGAGTCTGCTTTCAACAGCTGTCTTCAGACTGTCTCTCCTCTGCAGCTCCTGTGCTTTCTTCAAAGTGTCCCTCTTGGCTGTGGCTCTTCTTCAAAAGTTCACTCTCAGCTGCACTGAGTTCCCTTTGCCTGTCAGCTCATTTATATGGCTCCACTGATCAAAGCCCACCCTAAAAGGGTGGGGCCACTCCTCCACGGAAATATCTAATCTTATCACCTACAGTTGGGTGTGGCACATTCCATGGAAACACTCAAAGAATTCCAGTCTAATCAGCACTGATAACGTCTGCCCACACAAGATTACATCACAGATAATGGCATTTGGGGGACACAATATATTCAAACGGGCACATAGATACTGCAAATACTGCAGTAAAGCAGTCAGCCCTTGGCCTTTTTTAAGGAAATGGATGCTCATAACTAACTTGCCTATGGCAAGGGGCTAATGAATAACAGAGCTGGGAGTCCCACCTGTGGTTGCCGGAGCTGAAAACCTCCAAGCCATGGTAGCTTGTGTCCAGACAGTGACCTGCAGTGTGAAAATTATCTCTGACTTCTGCAGTCTTCCTTTTTGGACGGAAAGCTCCAGAAAACCTTGCCAATATCAGGGAGTAGTTGCTCAATAAATAAATGAATGGCGATTGCCACACTTCCTGGGGTCCAGCTGGCCAGTGGTGTGTGTTGTACAGTTGAGTAATCCCAGATAAAGACAGGAACATGGTGTTTATAAGTTGCCCACAATGAAAGACAGCGCAGACAGAAGCCAGGGGAGAGGGACAAACCAGGGACCCTGACTAGAGGAGACTAGCAGCAGGTGTCACCCAGAAGCTGGCATCCCAGCCTTCCCGAGACCCCAGGCCTTTCTGCCTGCAGAGCTGGATCCCATGTGGAGAGACGGTTCCCCCGCATGCATCCCCCTCGCACCCTTAGCTCAGCTGCAAACACCAAAGCCGAGCAGTGGGGCTTTCAATAAATATTTGTCCAACGCGTGAATGAGTGAACAGGGGGGAAGGGACGGGTTTTGAAAGTTCATCCTCGTCCGCCCCCTCCTGACCACGTCCCAGCAGTCACTCCTGGATAAAACTCTCCCCTCCCTGCGACTGTCACCAGCGGAGAAGGTGGTCGTCGTCGGGTCTAACTGGGCCGCAGGGGCCATGCCGCGCTACACGGTGCACGTGCGCGGCGAGTGGCTGGCGGTGCCCTGCCCGGACGCGCGGCTCACGGTGGGCTGGCTGGGCCGCGAGGCCGTGCGGCGCTACATGAAGAACAAGCCCGACAACGGCGGCTTCGCCTCGGTGGACGCCGTGCGTTTCCTCGTGCGCCGGTGCAAGGGCCTGGGCCTGCTGGACAACGAGGACTCGCTCGAGGTGGCCCTGGAGGACAACGAGTTCGTGGAAGTGGGTGAGTGGCCGGAGGAGGAGTGTGAATTGCTGGCACCTGGCCTTGCTTGGGCCTCATCTCGTGGGAGGAGGTTCTGTCGTTCTCCCCACTTAAGAGAAGATGACGAGAAGCAGCGGCACCTATTGAGTGCTAGCTATCTGCCAGGCGCCTTAGAGCTCTCTGTGTATCTGAAGTTCTCGTACAACACTATGAGATAGGCAGGATTCTTACCCACATTTTACAGTGAGGCAGCGGACCCAGAGAGGAGGTGGCTTACTCCAAGTCAGGCAGCAAAGATTAGATTTGAATCCGAGACTGCAGGTCTCAATCCCTTTGCTTTTACTGAATCTTTTGAAGGTTCTTCTGCAAAAGAACTGCAGCGAATTAGAGGCCAGTAGAAGGAGTTCAAATTTAAAACAAAATAAAGCTGGAGGTGGGGGAGTGAGACCTTGAACTTTTATTTAACCCCATGTGTCTCTGCCTTAACACCCACACCCCTGTCTTTTACTCTTTTGTAACAACATGAAGACCACATGAAAGCATCTGAAATCGTTTTAAAGCAGCCATTTCTATAGTGTTTGGACAACCAAGGTGCCCCTTTGTGGTTTAACAATTCCAAGTGTGGTCCTACGCTGTGATCTGTGGCAGGGTCTCTTGAATTCTCGTTTCAGTTATAGAAGGGGATGCAATGTCTCCAGATTTCATTCCGTCTCAACCCGAAGGAGTTTACCTGTATCCTTTTCTGCTGGCTCTTTGGTCTGCTCTGTGGGCTCCTCCTGCCAGACACGGGACTGGGGCTTTTCCACAATACCCAGTATTTTCCTTTACCTGGCTTCAGGTACAGTAAATACCAAGAACCTAATAAGGTAAGTGTCAAACCACTTTTTTTTTTTATTCAGCTTCAAGTTGGAGGGAAAGGGAGTTTGGGAGGGTTTTATGCTTTTGTGTTTCTAAGTTTCCTCATTCAGCTTCATCTTAACAAGCAAGCTGCCTTTTTAATTAGCACATTAATGTTCCACAGCAGGCATGAGATTTCTGCAGTGTCAAAGATTGGTTCCACTTGGGGCTTTCCTCCTCTCTTGTTAGAGCAACCAAGCTCTTTAAAGTCACAGAAATTGTCTTCTTCTGTGCAGTACATCGCCTTAGATGGGGACAGTCTGACCACAGAGGACCTGGTCAACCTGGGAAAGGGACACTACAAAATAAAGGTACAGGGGGAGGGAAGGCAAACGTCATCTTTGGCCATTTTCACCAAACGTGAAAGTCTTTAACACGCTCAGTTCTGACCAACGTTTTCCTAGCTCACTCCAACTGCTGAAAAGAAGGTGCAGAAATCCAGAGAAGTCATAGATAGCATTGTGAGAGAAAAAACGGGTATCCTTTTCTTTTTATGTTATAAAATTGCTTTTATAGACTTAAAAATGCTTGCATCTAATTTTACAACATCTGCTTTTTATTCTAGTTGTTTATGGCATCACTACAGGTTTTGGGAAGTTTGCCAGAACTGTAATTCCTGTTAATAAGCTAGAGTAAGTTTGGTTCTCCACCCTCCATCCTCACTCAGTCTCTCATCTTTGAGATTTCTTTTTCACTCAGGGCAATGATAACACTAGCAATAATAATAACATTTGGATTTTGGTTAAGGTGCATCTCATTCAGCCTTCACAGCTCTGCAGTTGGGGTTTTGCCAAATTTCTCAGATGAGGCTTAGGGTTACTTGCACACAATTTAATATTGAAAACACAGGCTTACTAGTTTCTTCCACTGTATTATACTGCTTCATTCTGTCCTTCCAAGGGCAACTATTGTTCCCTTATTTTTTCCCCAATTCAGCAAAAATTTCTACTGCGAAATGTCTAAAAGGGGTCCCCCCCCTTCTCTTCCAGGGAGCTCCAGGTCAACTTAGTACGTTCACATTCTTCAGGTACTTCATTCAAAACGCTGGGGTGTCTCTGGGTGCCAAACGCTAACCTAGATCTTTTTTGATTAGAAGAATAAACCACAGCACAGTGGGATTCATCCTATAGCAGCTGCAAGTAAGGGGCCAGTGAATTTCGAAGAAGAGCTGCCAGATTCTGCTGTGGGGTGGAAGGGAAGCAGAAAGCACCAGATAAGACCACCTTTTAGCAGAATTGCAGAAGAAGGAATGGAAGGAAGGTGTTGGAGCGTGGGTAGAGAGATGCTGAGAGAATGGTGCATTCAGGGAATGAAATTCACGGCTGGAAGCCAGTGAATGAGTTGGGAGGGTAGGTGAGATGAGAAAGCTGGCGAAGAAGCAGCTCCTATCAAGTTGTGAAGGAGCTTGTGTTGGGGAGTCCAGACTTTATTCTAAAGGTGTTTGAGATGATGTGGGTTCACTGAAGTATATCAGGAAGGAGAACTGAAAAGGCAAAACTGGGATTTTACAGTTGTCTTGAAGATGAGCCCTTGAGAAGTGAGAGTCAGGGGGAAAAATAGTGCAACTATCTGAGTCAAGAGGAGAAAGGGGATAGGAGAATGGACTGAAATGGAGAAGGAGAAAGATTTTAGAGAATGAGGTGGCCTTGTAGGAAGGGGTTTGGTTTCCTTGGGGGAAAAAAGTTAATCCTCTTTTATAGGTGTTGGGAAACCACTAATTCCTGAGAGATGTCGGATGCTCTTGGCTTTAAGGATCAATGTCTTAGCCAAAGGATACAGCGGCATTTCCCTGGAGACTCTCAAACAAGTTATCGAAGTATTTAATGGTAATGCAATGGATACCCAGATTGACCCTACATTCAGGCTGGCCATGTACCCCTGGGTAGAGGTCCACTTGTCTGAGACAAGAAAACATAAAGTAATTAGGATAAATGGAAATGGACTCGGCAAGAAGGAGGATAGCTGTAAATGGGGGCAAGGGGAGGTGGCAAGTGAGATGGGCAAACTTACTCTCATATACTTGAACCCATTCTGCATCACCCTTCACTTAGCATTTAGCATCTTTAAATTCAGAGCAGGCCCCTTAAGTCTGGCCTTAAGTTTAGGACTGGAGAGAATCTTTGATCAGTGGTGCCCGAATGTGGCTAGAGAAGTTGCATTAAAATATCTGGGGCATGTAATGGTTTTTGGATATCCATTCCAGAATTCTGGTTGGTACCTGGGAATCTATAATTCTAATGCTTTCCTGGAAGATGAAATAGCCAGCTTGAACAACTGACTCCCAACTTCTTGCAAAAGTAGAGCAGAAATCAAAGAAGTTAATGATTTACTTATGACCACGAAGCCATATAATGGCAGGTTAAGATACAGAACAGCTCTTCAGAGCTTTCTTATTAGGATAGGAAAATTCTGATGTGGAGATAAGATGTGAAATTCTTGGGAGGCCATTGTCCCTTTTCACAGACTAGGATAAAACTTCTGGGTCCACAGAGGCTCAGGGACACTTTGCAGGGAAGGAGAGGGAGGAGAAGCAAGGTTTGGTGGTCACAAAGAGCCAAGCATGTGCTTAGAGTTCCCATGCTATGGATACGAATGACCCATAAATATAATAAATTATCAATCATGAGTAATAATTTGAATGAACAATCTATAGTGTACTTGGGGCTGTGCTAAACAGACCTGTGGTGATTCCATCACCTATTTCTACTCCCATCTGGTCTGTCCTGCTCTAAGCCTCAAATCCCAGATCATGCAACTTCGACTTGAACTCACCTGTGCTTTATGCGTGAGTCTAAGGCACCTCTAGGTCCCTAGAGCTCTGAGAATTTCCCACGGCCGTCTATGATCTGGAAGCTGGCCTGTGGATGGCACTGCCTTATCCTACTGACATTATTTATCAGGTGGAAGAAATACTGATATCAGGAGTCTGATTAGACTTCTGGAAAAATGAAGGCTCTGTTTTAATAACTTATTGAGAATTCATTACAAAGTAGAACATGTTCTTTCATAAGCAGTAGTGGGGTGGCAGATTGAGTGTTTGGGAAACTGGCAGAAAAGAAGAGACCAAGTTACTATGGCTTTACTTTCCCAGAGTAACTCTGTTAACACTTTAGTGTACATATCCCTCTAGAACATTTTATACTACCTTCCTAAAATACTACTATTTGCTTTATAGTATAAACATGCCCATGTTTCCCAACATTCTTCAATACCTTTTAGAAAAAATGGCTATACACTATTTAGTCGCATGATTGTAACTTAATTCCATATTAGATAATTTCTAACTTTTTGTTTGCATAAACAAGTCCATAATGAACAGCTGGTTTCAGATCACATCTTTAAGGTGCATTGCTAGAATTTCTGCAAATAGAATTGTTAGGTCAAATTAGAGCACACACATTTTGAAAGCTTTATTATAAGAGGTTCTTTCCTCCTTCCTTTCCTCCTCCCTTCCTCCCTCCCTTCCTCCCTCCTTCCCTCCCTTTCTTATCTTCTTTTCCCTCCCTTCTCTTCCCCTTCCTTCCCTTTCTCTCTCTCATTCCTCTTCCTCCCTTCCTCTTGTTCTTTTCTTCCCTTCCCCTCCCTTCCCCTGCTCTTTTCCTCTCTCTATCCCGTTCTTCTCTCCCTCCCTCTCTTCCTGCCTCCCTTTCTACTCTTTCTTTCCCTTCCCTCTTTCCCCCCTCCCCTTCTTTCCTTCCTTCCTTCCTTCACAGCTCAGCCAGGGTCCTCAAATAGTTGTGCTTGGGAAATTGTCTCTCCTAGGGTCTTTATGCTATAAGACTATACTAGATGGCATATGAGGGAAGGTGGTGAGGTCTCACAGGCAAGCAAGAGTAGCCAGAATGAATACTCATGAAATAATGGTGTACTTCTCTCCTAGCCTCCTGCTTGCCCTATGTTCCAGAGAAAGGAACTGTTGGTGCCAGCGGAGACCTTGCCCCACTTTCTCATCTTGCCCTTGGGCTAATTGGAGAAGGGAAAATGTGGTCTCCAAAGAGTGGCTGGGCTGATGCTAAATACGTAAGACTTTAATAATAGTTTCCACTGGAGGGATTTCCCTAGGTGGACACTGGGTGTGGTTGCATGCTTTATGTCACTTAACCCCAACAGCAGCCCAACGAGGGGACCACTTTCTAAACAGCAGATCCAAATAGGTCCTGGTTAAAACCTCTAATGTTTTCCCCTTGT
>PVKY010010711.1:0-12458 GCA_004027775.1 Bradypus variegatus
TGATGAAAGCCAGGCTTGAGGAGTTCAATAATTTGATTAAGATTATATTGCTAGAAAATGGTGGAGCCCAGGTCTCTACCTCCAAAGCCCATAAGCAAAACTGCCCTAGAAGGGATTGGTGGAGGACTCTTCGGTAATTGGGCACAATTGTCTACTGTGTGCATGTACTTTTCATCAGGGTATAAAAATGCCCGATGGAATTGAGTAATTTTTTCTAACTTAGAATATACTTTAGAACTTTTTTGGGTATCAGATGATTAATGTCACATTCTTAAATATTTTCAGTCCATGGATAATTTGAATGAGAATGCGTCAACAAAAATAAAAGGACAAAAGATCTACTATCCACCTTCCACCTGTGTCTGTTTACCACCTCCCAAAACATCCACTCCCCACAATTAATAAGAGTGGCACAGCTTTTGATGCCACATCAAATGAGGCATGGCTAGTTTAAATCTAGTATTTTAAAATTAAATATTAAAACCTAAACTTAGTATACCCTCACTTAATATAAGGTAATTACCTAAGATAAGTTGTTTGTGCTATAATCAAGATTGTGTTTTAAATGTTAATATGGTAATTACAGGAGACCCTACAGCAATTATAGGAGTCCAATATAGTTCTTTGGTAAATATAAACTAGGAGATACGTATAAACTACCTTCCTTCTAGACTCTAATGGAAGAAAATCACTAATATAATAATCCTGTGATTTAAGATTAACCTTTAATATACTAAATATCTTTACAGTTCTTCTGAATAAGGAAATGCAGGCAACAGGAAAGAGGAAATGGGACTTGTATAGTAAATTCATAAATAATTTAGTTGAATTTATAGCAAATGTGTACATATCTATAAAATTTTTCTTTTTTAGTAATATATGCTAATGATTTTATCCAAAAACAATTTGCAATACTGTTTTTACTCATTTCTTTTGTCTTTTATAGGGGATTCAGAAGTTCAGAGGTTGATTACAGAAGTGGAAGAGTGCATATCTCTGCTTCCAGCAGTAAGTGGACACACAAATATTGAAGTTGAAATAGCACTGGCTGTACAACCACTAAGAAGTGAAAATGCTCATTTACGCAGGTAAGAAATGCTCTTTGAATATTTTCATCTTGTATGCAAAGATGTCCCTGGGCAAAATAAAAAAGATTTACTGCCTTAATGTGAGTCTACTTTTTCTTCTCTGTTTTCCAAAGATTGTCAACATTCTCTAATTCTTGCCTTGCTTTTACTCACCTCTTTTACCTCTGGTCACTCAGTTACTAGTGTGTAAAGCAGGAAATGAAGTACCTCAAAGTATTTATCAGGTTAGTCTAGGATATGCTTCAGTAACAAACTCCAGCCTCTAAGTAGTGTAACACAGCAAAAGGTCATTTCTCCTTCCTGTCAGGACCAGCATGGATCACTGGAGTGTCTCTTTCATCCTGTGACTCAGGATCTAGGTTCCTTCCATCTTATGAGGTCACTATCTCAATGTATGTTCTCTGGAAGAAGCAGAACACGGGTATGGCACATGAACTCTTACATGCCTCAGCCCACAAGTGATGCAGTCACCTCTGCTTTTATTTTGTAGGCTAAAACAAGGCACATGGGCCTGTCTAACATAAGGATCTAGTACTTTTATCATCCCATACTTACCATATACCCAGGAAGGAAAGGAGACCCTGATATGGGTGAACACTAGTAGCCCTACCACACTAAGAGATAGAAAAAGCTTATTTAAATTCTTAGATTTTTTTTTTCTTCTGGCCGTCTTAACTTATGTTGGGATTATGTTCTATTTTATTTCATTTTATATTTTTTATTTTGTTTATTTTAAAATAAATTCAAAGTTATAGGAACAGTTGCAAGAACAATGCAAACTCCATACACAGAACTCCAGCATACGCTGACCCCCCTCCCCTGATACCCCCACTCCACCTACTTTAACGTGCTGTCACACCGCTATTTCTTTCCCTCCCTCCCCATCTCTCATCCATCATCTATTGCTCTGTCTTCTGAACATATGAGAGCAAGCTGCACAAATCCTTGAACAAACACTATAATTCACATATACAATTCCCATGAACAAGAACATTCTTTTATGCAATACCATTAAATGCAGCTAAGAAGTATATGACATTCAACATTGATACAAAGCTTACGTTCTATATTTCCCTTTTTTTTTTTCTTATGTCTCTACTGTGTCCCTTTGAGCCTCCTCTCCTCCATCCTCAGATCGCATCCAGGATCATCCTTGGCATTCAATTGCCATCTATTTAGACTGTCTTTTTTTTTTTTTTTCAATTGTGGAAACATATATACAGCCTAAATCTTCCCATTCCACCCCCTCCCTAGCATTCTATTAGTGGGATTAATCACATTTAGAATGTTGTGATGTGATGACCTTCCCACCCTCCATTACTAGAAATTTCCCTTCACCTCAAACAGCAACCCTACACTCATTTCTTAACTCCCCATTGCCCCTTCCCCCATTTCTCTTAACCCATACTTTACGTTTCATCTCTATGGTCATATTCTCTGATAATTTCTTTGTGTTTACTCTGAGGCTTAAAATTAACCTCTTAAATCCATAACACTCTTGTTTTTCTTTGATACCAACTTAACTTCAATAGGACACATAAAATATGTTCCTATACTGCTCCATTCCCCCACCTTTATATAGTTCTTGTCAAAAATTACGTATTTTACATTGAGTTCAAAACCACTGATTTCTCATTAGAGTTCGTGTATTTTATATCATGTAGGAAGTAAATAGTGGAGTTACAAATAAAAAATTATTGACTTCTATTTGTAATCCATTGTAGTTGGAGAATGTGCTTTGAATACATTCAAAAATTTTTTTTAATTTATTGAGGCTTGTTATATGTCCCAGCATATGGTCCATTCTAGAGAAAGATCCGTGATCACTAGAGAAAGATGAATGTCCTGGTGATTTGGGATGTAAGGTTCTGTATATGTCTGTTAAAATTCTCTATATCTCTTTCTCCTTTCTTTGTTTCTCTGTTGGTAGGGCTCTCTTTAGTATCTGAAGTAGGGCAGGTCTTTTATTGGCAAACTCTCTCAGCATTTGTTTGTTTGAAAAATTTAAGCTCTCCCTCAAATTTGAAGGAGAGTTTTGCTGGATAAAGTATTCTTGGTTGGAAATTTCTCTCTTAGAATTTTAAATATGTCATGCCACTGCCTTCTTGCCTCCATGGTGGCCGCTGAGTAGTCACAACTTAGTCTTATGTTGTTTCCTTTGTATGTGGTGAATTGCTTTTCTCTTGTTGCTTTCAGAACTTGCTCCTTCTCTTCAGTATTTGCGAGTCTGATCAGAATATGTCTTGGAGTGGGTTTATTTGGATTTATTCTATTTGGGGTTCACTGGGCATTTATGCTTTGTGTATTTATATTGTGTAGAAGGTTTGGGAAGTTTTCCCCAACAATTTCTTTGAACACTCTTTCTAGACCTTTACCCTTCTCTTCCCCTTCTGGGACACCAGTAAGTCTTAAATTTGGACGTTTTATTTTATCTATTGTATCCCTGAGATCCATTGCAATTTTTTCAATTTTTTTCTCCATTCTTTCTTTTGTTCTCTCATTTTCTGTTCTGTGGACTTCTAGGACACTGAGTCATTGTTCAACTTCCTCTAATTTTGTATTATGAGTATCCAGAGTCTTTTTAATTTGGCCAACAGCTTCTTTTATTTCCATAAGATCTTCTATTTTTTTATTTACTCTTGCAATGTCTTCTTTATGCTCCTCTAGGGTCTTCTTTATGTCCCTTATATCCTGTGCCGTGGTCTCTTCATATCCTTTATATCCTTTGCCATGTTTTCATTCCTCGATTGTAGTTCTTTGATTAATTGTGCCAAGTACTGTGTCTCTTCTGATATTTTGATTTGGGTGTTTGGAATTGGGTTCTCCATATTGTCTGGTTTTATCATATGCTTTAAGATTTTCTGTTGTTTTTGGCCTCTTGGCATTTGCTATGCTTGATAGGGTTCTTTCAAGTTGTTAAAAAAAAATCTAATTTTTCAGAAATACAAGTTGGTGGCATACACTTTCTCTAACTAACCAGCAGATGATGTCTTTGAGTCACCTATTCCCCTCAAGTCAGTTTTCCTCAACTTCATCCTTGTGGTGTGTGGGGAAATGATTCTTGTGGGGTTCAGCTGGTGAACTCAATTTGGGTGTGTTGCTGGAGCCATCTGCCCTGAATGTGGGACATGTGTCCAGGTGGCTAGAGAGGAAGGGCAGCTTTAATATTCACTGACCCAGAAACCACCGGCATTGACGTAGCATCCCTGGGTTTTCCAAGTGGGCCCCCTTTCTCAGCTGTGATCTTCCAGGACCTCTGCTGAAGGAAGGCTGTGCTACGTCACAAGTGCGCACCATCCCTCAAGGGAAGCCCCGGGCCGCCAGGCCATGCAGGGGCGCTCCCAGCCTGATGCAAAGATGGCTGAACAGGGCGTCTCAACCCCTCCCCCTCCTCGCACCGCTCCTCCTTCCCAGCTCTGGGATAACTGGTGCGGCTCTGAGCTGTGGGCACGGCCCCGGGCAGGAGTGTCTCCAGCCCTCCAGGGGGCCAGCTGCAAGCAGCAGAGTTTCTTTCTCCATCCGGCTCTCTACTCCCCTGACCCTGAGGGAATCTACTGTGGGCTGTCCTCTATGCCAGACACCGAGAGGCTGGCTCAGCCTGTTCCTGCTGTGTTCCCAGCCACTTCTGGGTTTTTCCCTTTTATTTTTTTTTTAAAAAGAATCAGTCTCCAAATGCCAACCCCCAGCTTCCCCACACCTCAGCACGGCTGTGGGTCTTGGGTCTTTCAGCCGGCTTACTCACTCGTTTCAGAATGCAGATTCCTGGTTTCACCAAGTGTATGGTCCCTGTGGTTCTAGCAGACCTTGTCCAGCTGGTGTATCGCTGAAACCTGTATTCTGGGTCACCTTCTGGTTTTTATCTAGTATTTTTCATGGAGTGATTTTTGCCCTGTCTCACCTAGCCGCCATCTTAGGTTCTTTGGTATTATATTCTTAAATTGTTTAGGAACAACTTCATCTTGGAATATAAGAAATCACCCACATATTTTCAATAATATCTTAACTTTGAATATTTCAGTAGTGATCACAAATGCCCCACTCCAGTCCATTTATTAATATACTTTGTAGAGAATCAAAGCATATTTGCAAGTGCTTCTGCATTCTGCATTACAGTTGCATTAGCTATAGACGTTGTACAGGATGAGACCTGTACAACATTTTCAAGAAACTGGAAAGCAACAAAATAAGATTCCTAGTTGGAAAGTAAGCTTAGATTTATGGATCTGGAGCCTGCAAAGCCACAACAGCTAGTGAGATCTACTCTCTTAGGATTATTTCTTTACAGTTCATTATTCTAAATACTGAGATACAAGATGAGTTGCCAGGTTTAAATTCTAATAATGTCTTCAGTCCTCACCTAAGTTAGGAGCCCTATAATATTGGTTTTCCAAAATCTAGAATAAATAAGAATAATGGTAATAAACAGCCAACATACTACTAACAATTAGTGACTATTACCTGCCAGGCACTGTTATCCTTTATATGTGTCATCTCTTTTAATGCTAACAGCAGGCCTATGAGATCAGTATTATGTTAGTCTCATTTTCACATGCAGAAACCAAGGCACAGAGAGGTTATGGAATTTGTCTAAGGTCACATAACTAAGAAGTGGAAGAGTAAGAGTCATACCAAGACAGTTTGAGTTTAGTGTTATAATGATCCTACTTTTTAGACTTCTATACTGTCTTAAAGCAGTCTTTCTCTCAATTTCTCTTTCTCTAAGATCCCATTATCTTTAATTTCCTTGAGATTATAAAATATTGTTTCAATTTTTCCTGCATTTTCTTTGGGCAATTCATCTTATCATGTTTATTCTGCCCCTACCTTTGTCCCTTCTGTCAGTTTGCTTATTCTGAATGTTATGCAAAGATCTTGCTGTCTATAAATACTTTCCTTGCATACTTATTTATACTTCAATATCTAGGTGTATTTTGTGAAACAGAAAAGTAAACTGTAAGCTGTTCAAAATAAACAGGCATATTGTTTAAAGGTATGACTATAAAATAATTGTTTCCTTAAATAAGCATATCAAAACTTAGTCTCAGAATATTGTCTATTTTAGCATTGTCACCATGGGAAATATTAACGGTTTTTATTTCCATTCCTCAGAATAATCTTAGCACATTTTAGAACTGCCTAGAGAGCTAATTTATAGGCCATTCAAGAAAATGAGACTCACTACTTTATTGTCACTACTTGTTCTTAAATTTTTAAGAAGGTATTAGTTTGATATCTAACCTAATTCTTTAGACTTGGCACTAGAGGTTTTTGTCTCTGTTTCTATAAGAAGGTAAAGATTATATAGTATGCTATTGCCACCATTGCTTACTTGATCTTCTAAAAGATGAAATTATTGAGAAATGAACATTTTGTCAGATATGCTTCTTTTAGCAGAATGAGGTTTCCAGCAAAAGTGTAGGATTTTTTTTGTGTTATTTCGGTAAGCTTTATTTGGAAAGAATCACCCATCATCTCTTTTACAAATAAAAATTGGAATGCATAGGCTCGTTCAAAAGTGTTTTTTATAATTTTCCATCAAAAATATATTTTCCTATTTGGACATTTAGAAACTATGTTACTTTTTAGCCACAAAAATGCCCTTTCAGGACTTTTTTGGAGTTTATTGCCATCTTGTGGCTTAAAAAAATATAGCTAGCTGCATTGTTACTATGGCATTTGGGCATTTGGAGCTGGACATTTTTTTTTTTTTATGCTGTGCGTCTTTAGACATAGTGCCCAATGTTTAGCTTCCCTGGTTTCTTCCCACTGCATATGTGTAGTGCCCCCATTCAGCGTGACCCTCAAAAGATCCCGAACACTGCACGGGGCTATGTGCTCCTGCCTGCCTGCACATGGCTGCGCACCTGGTCTAGGTCTCCACTGCCATGTCATTCCTGACCATCGCTGACGCGTTCACCAAGGCAAGTGAGGGCCCAGCTCTGCCCCCGATGGCCTCCAGGCTCCCCCGGAGGTTCATCTGCTCCTTCCCAGACTGCAGTGCCAACTACAAAACCTGGAAGCTAGACATACACCTGTGCAAGCACAACAGAGAGAGGTCATTTGTCTGTGACTATGAAGGGTATGGCAAAGTCTTAATCAGGGAGTGCCATCTGAGCTGCCACCTCCTCACCTACACTGGGGAGAAGCCATTTGTGAAGCTAGTGGCTGTGATCAAAAATTCAACACAAAATCAAACTTGAGGAAACATTTTGAGCGCAAACATGAAAACCAGCAAAAACAATATGTATGTGATTTTGAAGGTTGTAAGAAGACCTTTAAGAAGCATCCACAGCTGAAAATCCACCAGTGCCAGCACACCAATGAGCCACTCTTCAAGTGTAACCACGAGGGATGTGGAAGACCCTTTGCTTCATTCAGCAGGCTGAAGTGAAACGAGAAGGTACACAAGGGCGTATGTCAAAAGGGATGTTCCTTTTTGGCAAAAACATGGATGGAGCTTCTGAAACGTGAGAGAAGCCCACAAAGAGGAAACAACTTGTGAAGTATGCCAGAAAACATTCAAATACAAAGATTATCTGAAGCAACATACAAAAACTCACACCCCAGAAAGGGATGTGTGTCACTGTTCCTGGGAAGGCGGTGGTCGGACCTACACGACTGTGTTCAACTTCCAGAGCCACATTCTCTTTCCATGAGGAAGTGCACCCATTTACTTATGAACATGCTGGCCATGGCAAAAGGTTTCCAATGAGACAAAGTCTCATCAGGCATGCTATTGTACATGATCCTGACAAGAATAAAATGAAGAGCAAAGTAAAAGCAGCCTGTGAAAAACGGGAGTTTGGCCTCTCATCTCAGTGGATATATCCCTCCTAAAAAGAAATCAGAACAAGGCTTATCCTTGCCAAAAAATCGAGAGTCACTGAACTATATTGAAGAAAACTTGCTCTCAGCAGTTGCAGTACTTACCCTCAGCTGAATATCAGGCTGTTTTGTTTAGAGGACTACAGACCAGTGAGCCCATTTTCTCTCAGAAGCACATTTTTCTTTATTAAAATTATGGCTGTAGAACAACAACAACAAAAAAGATCCTGAATATTCCTTTATTTCTTAAATGGGGTTTAGGGAGGTATGGTACTAACCTCTAGTTAAGAACCATTAAGCTGGAGACTTCCGGGAAGATGGTAGAGTAGGTGAGGTGGAAAGGGCTTCTCCTCCATCAGAGTAACTAGAAAGGGACCAGAGGATACCAGGGACCGTGGTTCCATGGTGTGACCAGTCACAGAGTGTCCCCCACAGTATGTGGAAGGGACACCCAACAAAAATGGAGGACAGAGTGTGGCTCAAGGAATGAGGTGAGTTCATTCCCTTCTGGACTACTCTCCCCAACCCACCCACTCCCCTCCCCCTGGCCAGTGGCAGCAAAACTGCCACTGGGCAAGTGAGTGACCAGCAGTTCTCCACTCCCATCCACCTACCTTGGCCATTTGCTGAGGGGTGATCCTCCACAGCTGGATGGTGGGGAGCTCCTGTGAGGGAAGTACTGGGGGGTGCAGTGGTCAGAAGCAGGGAAGGGAGAGGCGCCATATTGGCGATTGGGAGCCCCTCCCATACCCCAGAGACTTGTGGGTATAGGGCAGGCAGAGAACTGGCAGGCAGGGCCCACAAAGCTCCCTGCCTGCCTGTTTGGGGCCCATATTGTAGCCCCAGGACAAGGATTTCCCAGAGCACATGGAGGTCTGGTGCGCTGATTGGTTCCCCACCCGGTTTAGACTCCACCCATCGCAAATGAGAAGTTAGGGAAGACCAACTTGAGAGTACCATCTGCTGGTAGAATTGGGAAACTGCACTCCGACAACCTGTACCTCAAGAGTGCTACTTACTGGTAGATTTGAGAACTGCACTCCAGCAAACCAAATCATATATAAATACTCAATTAATCCTGCACTTCCCAAAATAACCCTATCAAGACAAGCAAATGCTCCAAAGCCAGCAGAAAATTACAAAGCACTTGAAGGATGTAAAAGATATAGATGAGACAAACAAACAAATTAAAAAGCCAGAAGAGACACAAAATTTGGAGCAATTAATCAAAGAAATACTCACAAATATCAGTATTCTGGCTCAAGATACAAAGGACATGAAGACTCTAGAAGAGCATAAAGAACAATTTTCAAGAATAAATTTTAAAATGGCAGATCTTATGGAAATAAAAGATACTGTGAATCAAATTAAAAATATTCTTGAGACACGTAACACCAGATTTGAAGAAGTAGAGGAATGAATTATCAACCTTGAAGATAGGATGATGGAAAGTAAAAGCTGAACGAATGGTGAAAAAAATTAAAAAATTTGAAATGGGTCTCAGGGAAATTATGGACAACATGATGCACACAAACATAAGAATCATTGGTGTTCCAGAAGGGGAAGAGAAGAGTAAAGGGCTAGGAAATGTATTCAAAGAAATTGTTGGGGAAAACTTCCCAACCCTTCTAAGCCACATAAATATCCAAATTAAAGATGCCCGAGGAACTCCAAAAAGAAGAAATCCAAATAAACCTACTCTGAGACATATACTGATTAGATTGTCAAATGCTGAAGACAAGGAGAGACTTCTGAAAGCAGCAAGAGAGAAGTGATTCACCACATACAAGGGAAACAACATAAGACTAAGTACTGACTACTCAGCTGGCATTGTGGAGGCAAGAAGTCAGTGGTATGACATATTTCAGATTCTGAAAGAGAAAAATTGCCACCTAAGAATTCTTTATACCGCAAAGTTCTTAAAAATTGAAGGAGAGTTTAAAATATTCTCAAACAAACACTGAGAGAATTTGTTAACAAGGCACTTGCCCTGCAAATATACTAAAGGGAGCTCTGCCAGCTGAGAAAAAAACAGAGAGAGGCCTGGAGAAGAGCATAGAACTGAAGAGTTATTGGTAAGGGTAACTTAAAGGAAAAAAAGAGAAAGGGAAAAAAAAAATAGATCTAACAACGAAAAAAACAAAGGATAAGATGGCTGGCTGGTTCAAGAACTCCCTTCATAGTAATAAATTTATGAATGGATTAAACTCTCCAATTAAAAGATACAGACTGGTAGAATGGATTAAAAAAGATAACACAGCAATATGCTGATTACAAGAGCCTGATCTTAGACCCTGTGACACAAAAAGACTGAAAGTCAAAGAATGGAAAATATTTTACGCAAACCGTAATCAAAAGAAAGCTGGGGTAGCTATACTAATATCAGATAAAATAGATTGTCAATGCAAAGATGTCATAAGAGATAAAGAGGATACTGTATTAATAAAAGAGATAATTCACCAAGAAGAAAGAAATAAAAATTATAAATGTTTATGTACCCCATCAAGGAACTCCAAAATATATGAGACAAACATTGACTAAACTGAAGGGAGCAATAGACACATCTACAATAATAGTGGGAGACTTCAAACTTTCTTATATAGATAGAACAACTAGATAGGACTAATAAGGCAATTGAGAACCTAAACAATATGATAAATGAATTAGACTTAACTGACACATATAGATCATTACATCCCAAAGTACCAGGATACACATTATTCTCTAGTGCCCATGGAACATTTTCCAGGATAGATCATATGTTGGGGCACAAATCAATTCTTAATAAACTTAAAAAGATTGAAATTAGTGAAAACACATTCTCTGACCACAATGGAATGTAACTAGAAATCAACAACCACCAAGGAACCAGATCTACCACAAATATATGGAGGTGAAAAACACAGTCCTAAACAAATTTCAAGAGAAATTGGCAAATATCTAGAGATGAATGAAAATGAGAACACAACATATCAAAATCTATAGGATGCAGCAAAGGCAGTGCTGAGAAGGGAAATTTTTAGCTCTAAATGCATCTATCAAAAAGGAAGAAAGAGCTAAAACTAAAGGCCTAACCAAACAACTGAAGAGGCTAGAGAACGATCAGCAAACTAACCCTAAAGCAAGTAGACAAAAAGAAATAACAAAGATTAAAGCAGAAATAAATGAGCCTGAGAACAAAAAAAACAATAGAATAAATAAAACCAAAAGTTGCTTCTTTAAGATCAGAAAGATTGACAGACCGTTAGCTAGACTGACAAACAGAGAAGACCCAAATAAACAGAATCATAAATAAGAAGGGGATACAGATCCCGAAGAAATAAAAAAAAAAATCCTAAGAGGAGAACAACCACATGCCAACAAGTTAGACAATTAAGGGGAAGCAGACAATTTTCTGGAAACACATGAAAGACCCAGACTGACCCAAGAAGAAATAGAAGACCTCAGCAAACCAATCACAAGCAAAGAGATCCAATCAGTCATCAAAAGTATACCTACAAATAAAAGCCTAGGGCCAGATGGCTTCACAGGTGAATTTTAACAAACTTTGCAAAAAGAATCAACACCATTCCTACTCAGACTCTTTCAAGAAATTGAAGAAAAAGAACACAACCTAACTCATTTTGTGATGCTAATATCTCTCTGATACCAAAGCCAGACAAAAGCTACCAAAAAGGAAAAGTATAGGGCAATCCCCCTGATGAAAATAGATGGGAAAATCCTGAACAAAATGCTTACAAATCGAATCCAAAGGCACATTAAAAGAATTATATACCACGACCAAGTGGGGTTCATTCCTGGCATGCAAGGGTGGTTCAACATAAGAAAATCAATTAATGTAATTCAACACATTAAAAAATCAAAAGGGAAAAACCAAATGATCATCTCAATAGATGCTGAAAAAGCATTCACCAAAATTCAGCATCTCTGTTTGATGAAAACACTTCAAAAGGTAGGAGTTGAAGACAACTTCCTCAATATAATAAAGGGCATATATGAAAAACCCACAGCTAGCATAGTACTCAATGGTGAGCGGCTGAAAACCTTCCCCCTAAGATTGAGAATGAGGCAAGGATACCCACTGTCACCTCTATTAGTCAACATTGTGTTAGAAGTTCTAGCAAGAGCAGTTCACCAAGGTAAAGATATAAAAGCTATCTAGATTGGAAAGGAAGAAATAAAACTGTCATTATTTGCAGATGATACGATCTTATATTTGAAAAATCCTGAGAATTTGACCACAAAGCTATTCGAGTTAATTAATTCAGCAGAGTGGCGGGATATAAGATTAATCCACATGTCTCCAAAATCTGAGATGCTGATCGTTTTGTGTATAACCTGGTCAGTCTCTGGAACTTTGGCTATCTGTTTGACATCTGAAACTCAGAGCTAGAACTCGGCAGACATGAATGGCAGTATTAGCGCATACAGCAACTGTTAAAAAAGCTGAAAGAGAGCCCAGACTTCAGTTACAGATAAGAATGAAGCAGATCTGGTTAGAACAAAGGCAAATCAGGCCAAAGGGTAAAGGTTGAAACTGACTGT
>PVKY010010712.1:0-12460 GCA_004027775.1 Bradypus variegatus
CCACCCCTCCCCAAATCCCCCAGGGCCATGCTCCTCCAAGCCCAGTGACCCAATCGCCCCCAAAGCTGCAGCAGCCCTCTGCTTCTCCCTAGTGCTCTCCCTCTCGTCTCAAGGACCCTCTTCTCAGGCCCCACCCACTCATTGCCCCACCCCAATGCCAGCCTCTAGGCCCTGCAACCCACTCAAACGTAGGCTCTCCAGACAGGGAAGTTTCTCTTCAGGCAAACGCCACCCTGGCCTCTAGCCACACCCACACTGAGCAGCTCTGACCCCAACGGCCCAACTGTGCCACAAGGGCTGCTCGACAACCCCACCTGGGTGAGGAAGGGGAAAGCTGGGTGTGCCCACCCCTTCTGGAGCCCTGCAGAATGTGGGATTTCAGAGCAGCCTTCGGCTAGGTTCTGGCAATGGAAAAAGAGGTGGCGTGGGCTGAGAAGACCAAGCTGTGGGCTCCTCAGCCCTGGGACCAAGGACCACAGGGCTTCCCACCCCCTGCAGCTGACCTAAGAGGGCACCCAGCTCAGCCAACCCTGGAGGCTTAGCAGGTTGCAGAATATCTTCCCTGGAGATTGGCCTCCCCTGGAACCCGAGCTGAGACCTCAAGAGCCCAGCTCCAGGGCCACACTCACCCACACTCAGGGTCAGTGAAGCTAGAGGACTGAGGCTGCACAACTAGGCCAGACTTCCTAAGAGCTAACCCTAGTGGGTAGAAGAATCAGAGAATCTGGGCTCAGCAAACTTGTACCAGTGCAGCCAGGTGCCAGGTCCTGGGAGCTCAAGAGAGCAAGCTGGGGAGGGCATGAGAGGAGACGGGCCACAGCCAAAGACAAGGGCAGGCCAAGCCAAAGTGCCAGAGGGAGGGACAACAGGAGCAAGAGGGCATGGCTGGGCCCAGGACTTGTCTGGTCAGCACCCCGGGCTCACGGTCCTGCTCCCACTTCTGCTTCCTCCTGGGCCTCCAGCTTGGCCAGTGGCAATCCCCCACCCCAAGTTGTTCAAGCCAGAAATTTGAGTGTCCTCTTTGACTCCTCCCTGCCCCCTACCATCAAGCCTGGTGGATTCTTCTCTCCAAGCCCCCTCCAAGCCCAGTCCCATTAATCATAGAATAAATTATCACAACTGCCTCTTACACCGAGCTGCTTGCCCTCATCTTGCCACCCAATCTCTTTTCCACTCAACAGCCGGGGAGCTGTTTCAAAAAGTGACATCCAACCATGTCTCTCCCCACCTGAGACCTCCAGTGGCTCCCAGCTCCTCTGGATAAAGTCGAAAGGCCCTAATATGGCTGTCAGGGCCCTGCGGGACCCAACTGGGCCTCCCTCCCTCACCTGAGTTCCCACCTCTCCACCTCAGCACCCTTTCTCCAGCCAGGGGAAACCACATTCAGGTTCACTTTCTGTCAGCACTCTGCGCTCTGAGGTAGGGATCATCAGCCCCATCTGACAGATGGGGAGGCGAGGCCCAGAGAGGTCACAAGTTCAGCTCAAGGCCCCACAGCCAGGAAGAATGGAACTGGAGCTCCACTCTGACAGTGCCCAGAGCCTCCCCTCCACCCCCAACCACCTTGCCCAGCAGGGGCCACAGGAAGAGTTGGCGGAGGGCATGGCCTCTGAGGTTGCTAGGCCAGGGAGATGCCAGGGGTGGGATTCAAGACCATGTTTTTTCCAGGAATTGCACCCAGAGGGAGGCTGCCCATCCCCACCCCCAACCCCGAGGGCTGCTGTCCCTAGATGAGAACATAAGGGGACAAAAGTCTTTGACCCTAAGCTGTGCTAGAGCAGCAAGGCAGGACAGGGAGGGGACAAGCTAGCTGGGCCAGGGTTATGCATAGCAAAATGGAGAGAACAGATCCCTATGCTGGCTGGTGACCACACTCTGCATGACCTGGAGGTCCAGGCTGAGGCAAACAACCAGGTCTGAGGCCCCAGAGCAGTGGCATGGGCCAGGAAAGGGGCCAAGGGTTCCTCCTGGAAGAGGCTTCTATAGCTGAGGTGAGGAGTAGGGGGTCTGAGCCAGGGCAGGCCACAGAGGAGGGGGGTTAACAAGGGAGCTTCAAGAGGACCTAAGAAGATGGAGGCACACAGGAGTTGGGGGAGTGGGACAGCACTAAAGCACCCAGCCTGGGGACCCAGAGGAAGCAGGGCCTCTAAGACACAAGCGGAGGTGTGGAGCAGGCAGTTAGAAACCTGGGCCTCAGAGCTGCCTTCTCCTGAGATCTGAAGAGCAGGGAATATCCCACCCCTTCTTCCAGGCCAGGAGAAGGGCTGCTCCATCTGAAGTAGGGACTGGGTGACATGGCCTCTGGTAGCAACTTCCAGCACTAAGAACCCAGCTTCTAGAAAGTTCCTAGAAGACCCTGGTCAAGGAAAGGGCTGTGGTCTGTGGTCAAGGTTCTGGTGGAACTGGGGGCAGGGAGGGGACAGGACTGAGAAGCAAGACCTGGCATTCATTGGACAGCATTTACTGTGTGCCTTGTCCAGTGCCAGACCTGGCCCTGGACTTCAACTTGGGGGATGGAGATAAAGAAGAGTGGCCCCTGCCCAGGAGGAGAGTTTGTGGCCCACTGGAGGAGACAGGCACGTAAAAGAGAATTATAAAACAGCCCAGCAACTGCCGTGATGGCACGTTGTTGAGGGCTATTATTTCACTGGGATTCAAGACCATGTTTTTTCCAGGAATTGCACCCAGAGGGAGGCTGCCCATCCCCACCCCCACCCCCGAGGGCTGCTGTCCCTAGATGACAACATAAGGGGACAAAAGTCTTTGACCCTAAGCTGTGCTAGAGCAGCAAGGCAGGAAGGATGCATGGGAACAAACTCTAGGAGCAGTGGGAAAACCCAAGGAGCCAAAGGTCTCAAGAACTGCTGGGGAATGCCTGCCAGCCGACCCTGGGCCATCATTGAGTGGGCTAGGGGGTGGGGCCTGCAAGGAGAGGATGGGGTTGAGCCAGGCCCCAAACAGAGACTCCCAGGGCTGGGGGCCACACTCAACCCCACACAGACATCAGAGGGGCTCCAGCCTTCTTAAACCAGGCCATCGTCCGCTCACGGGCCAGGACAGGTCCTCCTTGCTCCCCACATGTTCCTCACATGTTACTCCCCTGTTTCCTCATTTTGAGGATGCCCATGATTACAGGGCACCATGGATCTGATGACAGCTTTTGAGGGGAGAAACTGCTGCACTAAATGCACACATCAGTTGCAAGGTGCATTCCAATTTCAGAAGTATTAAAATGTAAAAAAAGACATCTCAGATTTGAAGGTGGCTGTCTGATGCTGGTGACAGGGTATTCCTCCCAGTATCTACCCAATTCCCTTTTGAAGAATTTAAGGATTGCCAAAAGAAGGAACAGGGTGAAAACCAAACCCAACCACATAATATCAGGAGAAATATCTGAATCCTCTAAGTGCACCTGGGGCCTGTGTGTTCCCTGAACCCTCCAAAAGTCATTTTGTCTCACCACCTGACTCCCAGACAGCTCTGCAGTTAACCAAAACCCGGGAGCTGGGAGCAGCTCCAGTTCTGAAAGATCATAAGACCTTCTGTCTAGGGATCTTCATCTCCCAAATTCCTGAGAACACCGGGAGGCCATGAGTTTCCAACTAAAGGGCAAGAGGTGGGAGAGAAAAAGCACTGGGCTGGAAGTCAGTCATGGGCTCAAATATTGGTTTTGCCACAGACAAGCTCCTGTGACTTCGTTTCACCTTGCTGAGCCCCCAGTTTCCTCATCTGTAAAATGGGAATACTGAGGTCTACTTTGCAGAGTGATTGGGAGTACCAGATGAAGTTGGCTGAGATGACACTGGGGAAAATGTCAGTCAGTGTTAGTTCCCTTCTATTTGAGCCTGGGGCCATCATGTCACCTCCCTCCGCCCCAGCTTCTTCATTTCTAGAGGAATAAACTGTACCGTGCTAACTATTTACCGGGCAAAGGGTAAGTGTTTTAAGTGTCTTACCCATTTCATCCTCACCTCCACCCTGAAGTACGTTCTATTCCTCTCCCCATTTTACAGAAGGAGAAACTGAGGAACAGCAACAGAATGAGAGGAGGTGGGTGATTTCTAAGGTCCCCTCTGCCTCAAGTCAAAGAGAGCTCAGAGCAATATACTATAATGCAGAGAGACCCCCACAAAAATAAATAAATAAATCCACCTTCCTTTCCGAGCTTTCAACTTTTACATGGCGTTGGCTTCGGTCATCTGAAAATTCACTCACGTAGAAAACTCATGGGCCATGGATGCCAGCTATGGGAGGAGTTAGTGCAACTGTTAGGCCCAAGGAGAGCAGGTCGGGAGCTGGCGTCCTGGAGCCCCTGGACCAGGCTGCCCAAGAAGTCCCTGGAAGCAGGAGGTCCCCAGGACAGGGCAGCCCAGCCCCCTGTGGCTCCTTCCAACCCATCTGCGGCCAGTGGAGTAGCAGGAAGCCCCCTCCGATTCCCAATTAGCCGGCGGCAGAGACTTGAAGCGAGGCCAGCTCTGGAGGCCGGAGGAGGCCTGGCTGTCACCAGCATTGTTCGGCTCCATCTGACGCATATCCACCCCCCTGCAACGTTTCCTTGTTCCTGGGAGGACTCCGAGATGCACGCATCTGAAGCCAGGTCTGGAGGGAAGGGGGGAGGGTGCACGGAAGGGAGGGGCGGTGGGAGACCTGGCTTCTCTAACTAAGAAAACACACGCAGATTTTAAATGCACAGAGAAAGCTCCTATCAGATAGAGACTGGAGGCCCGGAGACACAGCCGCTGTGTACGTACACAGCTCGGAGCACCCCGAGGCACACATGGAGGGCGCAGCCAGACCACTGCCAGCTCGAGATGCAGAGTCACAGCCCGATGCTTCCCGCCCCACCCCGAGCAGAGACGCACAGGCAGAAGAGACAGCAGCCTCCAACGCTCCCACAGGCAGGGCCCGCGTGCATGGCCTGAGCCCAGCTGGTTTCAGGGAGCCGAAGGGCTGTGTACGGCCTGGAGGAAGGGAGAGCGTGAACCAGCAGGAGGAGTTGGAGTGTAAGGGCAGCCCAGGGTCTCTGAAGCATACCCAGATCTCTGAGGTGTCCTTTTAAAGGTCTCAGGAGCCTACACATCCCACCGGGACCTGGGCAGCCCATCCGGGCCCTTGCCCATCCGGGCCCTTGCCCATCCTGGAAAAGCGGTTGGGGGATATAGCACACAGGGTGGAAGGTGGGTAGGAGCTGTCAGAAATCAGAGGGGAAGATGTACGAACAATGGGGCGGAGCTGATCTGGAGAACAAACAACCTGAAAATTGTGGGATGGAAGCAGGAATTTTAGGGGTGAAGGTGGTGAGAGAGAGGAAAACAGAATTGAGGGCTTGCAGGACAACCATATTATTGGAACTACAGTGTACTATACCAACATTGCCATACTCAATCCTTATAACAGTATATACAACAGGCAATAGTCTTTTGCCAGATAAGGCCATTCAAATTCACAAGGTCACATAGCTATGCATGGTTGAGCTGGGACTCAAACCCAAGAGAGACAGACTACAAATGCTTTGCTCCTTTAGAGAAGTCAAGTCACCTGGATGCTTAGAAGGCAACACAGAAGCAGCCATGGGTTCCAGGGACTGAGAAGATACAGATGAAAGGAGGAGCTAATGCAGAGGGGCCTGTTAGATCTGCCAACCTAGATCCCCAACTCCTAAGAAGGGCAGAGCCAGGGGAGCTCAGGCACCATGACTCAGTGGCTTGGTGTCCAGTGAGCAATTCCAGAGCCCCAGACAGCTGTGCATGGTCTAGGAGCCACCTGCCCAGCAGAGACACTGAGCCATTACTCAGAACTGTTACTCACTTTGTCTCTGCACCCCGCCCCCAGCACATCACTTCTTCCCACTCTGTTCCCTTACAGTGGCCAGAGGGGAGCTAGCAGATCTGCCCCGTTCCCTTCCTCACTGCACTTGCTCAAATCCTGCCAGCATGTCCCCACCTGAGTCACTGGGACAGAGACCCAGGTGATTCTGGCCTGCTCAACCCTGACAGCTGCTGCCCTCCACTCTGTTGCACGAAACCAAGCCGCTTGGAGAAGAGGTCACTGGACAGAAGGGAACTTCCAAGCATCTCAGCTGGCTTTCCAGCAGATGCCCTACAAGGCCCCCACCTCCACACTCAACAGCCCCTCCAATGACACTCTGGGCAGGAGCCTCTGTTTGAAAAGATCCACAGACTTGTAGAATTCCAGCACTGGCATGGAAAGAAAGAATGCATCTAACTCAGAACTTTCATTTCACCAATGAGGAAAGTAAAGCCCAGGGAAGGGAAGTGATTTGCCCAAGGTCATGCAGTGCCAAAGGGGGACTAGAAATAGGCCACTTGACTTCTTAGCCACTGGCCCTTCCCCTGCCAAAGGAGCCCCTCTAGTTCCAGGAACCAGACCCTCACTCCCTCCTGTTGCAAAGCAGTTATTTATTTTGCAACACTAGGGATGGGAGAATGAAGGCAAGATGAAGGAGGGAAGGACATTAGTGCAGAGGAATCACTTTCTAACAGTGAAGGGCCATCAGGCTGTCAGCCACAGACCCAAAACAGTCTGCCCAGGAGGCAGAGAGATGGACCAAATGACCTCAGGGGGCTCTAGGCCAAAAAGGCCAGGCCTTCTGGCAGGAGATGATGGGAGGAATTCCTGGGGTCCCAGCTGGGGACTTGGGAGAGTCCTGGCCTCCTTGCTGCTCACCTCTCCTCTCCCCCTCCCTCACCCTGGCTCTCCCTGGGCTCCAGCCTGGAATCCGGGCCTGGCCACTGCCTCCGCTCCCACGCTCAGCTCAGCTCAGCGGGCCTCAGCATTGGAGCCACATGTGAAGTGGCGGAGGCAGCTTATGAGCCGCTAACGAATTCCTTCCAAGCCCCAGAGGAGCCTCATCTATCTCTTGGGCTCTCCCATCCCCCACAGGGCAGCTGCACTCACCCCTGCCAAGAGGTCCCTGCCCCCTGCCCCCATCAGAGCAATCTCAATAACAGCTACAGCAAAACCCATGGGTTGCACAGTACATAGTACACGTGGTCTGTTCCTTCTCCCCATTGGCCAGATGAGTAAACTGAGGCACTGGCAGCTTAAGTAAGCTGTCCAAGGTCACAGCTATTAAGCGGGGGATCAGGAGTCAAACCCAGTGGGTATGGCCACAGGTTCTACCATCAGAGCCCCCACACCATACTGCCTCTTGATGAGCCCTCTAGGAAGACAGAGCTGCTGACCCACTCCTTCTTCCATGCCAGGCACCTCACCTGTGAGATACCTGACACTCCTCCTGGCTCTGCAGAGGCAGCCCCGGTCCTGTTACTCACCAGGCCGCTTGCAGGCTGACTGGGCACCCTCTGCCAGTGAGGAGGCAGGTCCTCCCCACTCCCTAGGGAACATTCCTCTTCATTCATTCATTCAGCAAATATTGAAGGCCTACTATGTGCCAGGTGGGTGGTGAAAGATGCCCCCAAAAGGAACTTCTCTTGGCTCCTCAGAAAGACGCACTCCCTGCCGTTTACCCTCACTCCTGCCTGCTGCAGTCCTTCCATGCCCAGCTTGTGGGTGAAGCCTTGCCAAGGAAGCTCTCTCTCCCAGCCTGAAGATCTCCCGGGAAGGAGCTTTCAGCGCCTGCTCAGTCTCATGATCCAGTAAGCGAGGGCGGCACATAGGAAAGAAGCCCAGAGAGATGAAGTGACTCAGATGAAGCTCTCCCAGCCCTGGGGCCAAGGAATCTGAACCCAGGACTCCGGAGACCCAGGTCTTGGCTTGTGACTTTGGCTTATGTCTCCAGGTCCCCACTGACCAATACAGCCTACAGAGCTGCCCAAAACATTTTCCAAAATAACAATCTCATCATGTTTCTCCTAAGTTAAAAATCTCTGCTGCCTCCCTTTTTAACCTCGTCCAGAAAATCCCCCACGGCCAACCCCCAAGTAACACCTGCAGCCTCTCTCCAAAGCCACCCTTTCCCACACACGCCATTTTTAAGCTACCATTTATGATGGGCTTGCTCTGTGCCAGACACTGAACTGAACACTTTGCAAATACTATCGCATTTCACCCCCACTGCGATACTGGGAGGTTGGTAGATCAACCCCATTTTACAGATGCAGACATTAAGTCTCAGCCCAAGGTCACATAGCTACTAGCGGTGCACATGGGACAGATACCTCGGTTTGTCTGACTCTGACACAGGGCTGGAACACGTTGTGATCTGTCCTTCCATGCATGCCAATGGACCCTTGCACATGCCTTTCTGTGCCTTTCCTACCTGCAGAGCTGCTTCACGACCTTCAAAGCCCATCTCAAATGGCCCCTCTTCTCTGAAGTCTTCCCCACTTGGCCAGCACACGTGAACTGCTTCCTGCTTGGCGCACCCTCTGTATTTGGCAGAACCCTCTGCCCACCCGCTTTGTCTCCTGCTAGACCGTGCCTCCCTGGCCTTTCCAGCACCACACCTGGCACTACACCTGGCACAGGCTGGATGCACAGGAAGGTTTTTAAAGCAAACGATCAAGGGGCCCTGTGTGCCCCGCCAGGCTCAGCTGCTGTCCACAGCCTTCCGAGTGAGCACATGGGCGCTGCCCCTGGCCCAAGTAGCCAAACCCTAGCTTGGGTCCATGTCTTCTACCCCCAATCACAGGCAGGCATCCAGGGCCCCCAGTCCCAGCCCAGCTGGTGGGAGCATCTCCCTATGCCCGCCCCCCTTTCTGGCTTGACGGCCCCTCTCTGCTCAGCCAGCTCCGCTGTTTCTGGGAGTCTCAGCCAGTGATTAGGGCCCTAATCAGCAGGACTTCCTGCCAGTGACTGCCAGAGGTGGGGGCAGGGCAGGAGAGGGAAGCAAGGTCAATCCAAGGTGAAGTTCGCAGTCTGGAACCAGGCGAGGCTGTAGTGGGGAGAGGGACTCACAGCCTCTTCCAGCCTGTCACCTCCCCAGTCCTTCGTTCCACAGGTGAGAACCCTGAGGCCTGGAGAGGGAAAGGACCTGTCCAGAACCCAGGGACAGAGCCAGGGCTAGGCTCAGATCTCCTGCTTGAGGAGCACTGCTCTCCCCTCAGCCCCCCCCCACCATCACCCCATAAAGGGTCATTGAAGACCAGTGGATGGCCCAGGGCTGGCCAAGGTCAAGGGTCAAAGGTGAGGCCTACTTCATCATGAGTGATGGTCTAGAAATGGGGCAGAGGTGAGCAGGGGCTGAGGAGGGGGAGCAAGATAGGGCAGGGAGCTCAGGAACCCTCCCCAGCTGTCATCATCATCAACCCCAAACCCATTCTTTCTCCAAAAACAAAAATGCTTAATGCCTTTTGCAGCTGCAACTGGGCGGGCCAGGGGTGCGGAAATGGAGCTCACCCCCGACCCGGAGCAACCCCAGCCTCCCTGGGTGGGAACCAGGGCTGGGTGGAGAGTGGAGCTTGGCAGGCCTCGAGGGCTGACCCCTGCTAATGAGGAATGTCAGGGGCACCGGAAAGCAGAAGACCCCAGAGAGCACAGAGGCCTGGGTAGGAAGAGAGCTGGGGAAGGAGTTTGGCCAGGAGCCCTCCTTGACACAGGTTCAAAGCTCTCAGCTTATATGGCATGCAGGAAAGGGCTGGGCATGGTTCTCCCTCCCCTTACCACAGAGGGTGGAACAAAGAACTGCACTGAAGTTGCAGCAAGAGGGATGCAGGTTAGACTTCAGGGAGACCTAAAAGGGTACAAGACACAGGCATTTGCAGCAGTTATTTGGGGATCCCCCTTTTAAAGATAGATGCCACCCCTTTGGGTGTAGCCCATTGTAAGAGTATCCTGCCTGGAGACCAGGTTGGGTCTTTGCCAGGCCTGGGAGTCTCCAATCCAGTGATTCTCACCAAGGAATGGGATGGCATCCAAGAAAGGGAGCTTGTGCTGGTTTATAATAATGCATCTTGTTTACAGTGGATGGCAACTTTCTCAGAATTGTCCATAAACACAGATCCATGGCAGCTGCCTGGGCAGACAAGGTCTCAGAGCAATGGAGCGAGGGAGAGAGAAGAGCCTTCTCTGTGCTCTGGTGCTAGGATGCCACCACCTCCTCCACCCACTGGTGTCCGTTCTCCCCATCTCAGGAACGAACAACCACAGCCAGGGAGGAAAAGATCAATAGCAACAACGCCAATAATAATAACAATTGCTAAAATTCTCCCACCTTACAGGTGAGGAGACTGAGGCTTGGGAAGGTTCGGTTACTGCCAAGGCCACAGAGCTAGCAAACAGGGTTGTCATGAGCTGAGCCCCGCAGTCTGGCTCCAGCACCATGTCCTCTGCCTGCCAGGGAACCCAGCCTTACAACCCTGTTTCCCAGTCTAACAAGTCCCCACCAGGCCCCGTCTAAAACCCTCGGCAGGGAGTGGCCAGGGAGGCGGAGGGCACAGGCCGGCCCTCAGGGAGCTTGGGATCCAGCTAGAAGGAAGGTGGGCACACGGACATTTGCAAGGATCAGGAAAGCTGAGCGGTCCCATATTCTTGCCTGGAGGAGGTCTGGGAAGTTTCCTGAGGGGATGGGATGAGGACTGGGACCCCTGTTGTGGCAGAAGGGCAAGGATTCTACCCAGGCACTTCTGTGACCCCCTCACCCTCCCTCATCTTCCTGGACCCCGCCCTTTGGGGCCAGTCCCTCCTGCCTCCCACCCCAGGCCCGAGCTACAGTCTTCCAGCCCTAAAAAGGCAGGGATTACAGAGCCCAGATTGGCCCGGGAGGAGGCAGTGCCCCGGACTGGCTCTGGCCCACCTACCAACCTCTCCCCCACTGTGAGCTCCAACTCCACAGAGACCAGACCAACCACCCACCCCTGAGGGAAAGCAAGGCAGAACCACTAGGATGATGGCCAAGGCCACCAACCTGGGTTGAGGTTGCCAGGGCCCTACACCCTGAGAGTCTCTGGCCTCAGGGTCTGGGAAAGCACTCCAGGCACTTTGAGAGAAAGGAGAGAAGGAACGGGTGTGACCTTGCATAATGGAAGGGGCACCCAGGGAGGTGGGGTGCAGCCGGCCGGCAAGGCTGGCAACCCTGCCCCCCGCCACGACTCTCGTTCCAGCTCACTTGTGCCCACACCTCTGCACACCTAATAGCACCAGGGAAAGCTAAGAGCCAGCCAGCCACAAAGCCAGAGGCAACTGGGGAGGGCGATGGGGACAAAGTGGAAGCCAGTTCTTCCCTCTCCTGCCCCCCACCCTAGCCTCTGAAAGTCATCCTCGGCCTCCCTGCAGCCACACCCGTTTCTGATTTGCTATTTTCAGAGTCCAAACCTGGAGGGCTTCCCTGTGTGTCTGCACTGCCTACCACACCCCCTGACTGGGCCTCGGTTTCCCTTTCTGGGATCACAAAGACTCATGGTTCCCAAAACAGGCCAAGTAGCATCCCCTCTGCACACTCAGCACCTTGCATTCCTTCCCACACTCCCCTTCCTCCCTCACTGAGTCTCTTGGGAACCAGAGGGAAGAATATCCTTAGTAAGCAAGCTCCTCTGGTCTCTTACTTGAGATAAGGGACTGAAGTTAGACACTGGAAAGGACTTCCCTTCAGAGGATAACCAAATCCCATTTGGCCAGGATTATATGGGGCTTATGTGGATTGGAGGCAGGGGGCTGACTGGAATGGCCTCAGATTCCTTCGCTATCTCCTCTAAGGAGAAAAGGGGTCAAGGGGCAACTGCAGAGAAGGGGCTGCAGGGGGCCAGGGGCTGGACCTGCAATGGGAAGGATGGAACCCAGGGTGAGTCCCGAGCCCACATTGATGCACTCTGCCAGGGTTTGGTTTCCAGAAATCATTTTAACCCCGCCCCCACCTGCCCTCTCACTGACCACCACGGGAAACAGGTTTGGAAAGCCAGTGGGTGGGAGGAGGTGAAGTGGCCTGAGAGGCCCTTGAGAACAACAAACGTCCTTGGCTTGTACCCCTCACGGCTAGTTACACAAGCCACTTCAGGAAACCCTGACAACCCAGTTTTACTTTACCAATGTGGAAACTGAGGCTCAGAGGAGACCAGCTCTGGGTTTTTCTGCATCGCAGGTCTTGGCACTGCTCCTCTGCATGCAATCTCCAGGCAGGGTGGGGAGGGTGCATGGGGGGAGGCCAAACTGGGCAGGGGCTGGAGAGGCCCACCATACCCCTTGACTGGCACCAGTTAGCCCCTCCGTCCGGGGTATGGGCTCTAACTGCACAGGGGTGCAGGGGGAGAGGCCGTGCTGTTGCTTTCCACTCCATCCCGCACCCTGTCATGCAGCCCACAGGCCCTCTCCAGCTGTCCCAGGGTTAATCAGCAGGGCAAGGCTCAGAGTGGGACAAGAGGAATCGGAAGGGACTCAGAACTTTCTCAGGAAGCAGCTGGGGGCAGACCTCGTGGGCAGGTTGAGCAATGGGTGCAGGGGTGGGGAGCACGGGTGGAAGGGCCAAGAGTCAGCACCAGGCAGGCAAGAAGGCTCTCTGTTCCCCAAACACTGGGGCGGGAAGAGGACTCTATGAGTCCTCCAT
>PVKY010010714.1:0-12455 GCA_004027775.1 Bradypus variegatus
GCACACAGCCAAAAACATGGTAGGCTGGCGCACCAGAGGAAGAGAATGGTGACCTTTTAAACCCCTATTCCTAATGCACAATCCCTCCCCTGTTTCTCCATTCACTGGGTACTACAGAGGTTACAGCCTATCCGAAAGAACTAACTAGCTCATCTCTGAGATTTTTAACTTGTACAGCCTATCCAACAGAGCCAACTAGCTCATTATTGAGATTTTGAATTGATTAGCCTATCCAAGAGACTTCATTTAGTTTCAACTTCCTGCTGGGAGTTCCTGCTTCTGATTTTACCTCATATCTCTTTACATTCCAATAACCATGGTTTTTATTCCATATAAGTAGCTACTGCAAGTTCTCTCTTTCTTCTGTTTACCACAGGGCTTGTTTAAGCTGGCTCTACCTCCATTTTTATTCCATGCTGTCTCTATGTGAAAGCTAAACTTATCCTTTTCTTACAACACATGATACACACACCTTCCCACCATATACACATCACTGTTAAACATGTGGAGTCACATGCACAGACACATCATAGAGCTTGATATTTATTTTTATAAGTTCCTAGGATGCCACATACAATGCATGCTGTTAAACAAGGGAACGATCTTTCTTTCTTTCTCTTTTTACAGAGATATCAGTTAATGATAAATTATTGGGGTTTATTATTCCCCTGTTGTTCTAGTTTGCTAATGCTGCCAGAATGCAAAACACCAGAGATGGACTGCCTTTTATAAAATGGGGGTTTATTTCGTTACACAGTCACAGTCCCAAGGCCATAAAGTATCCAAGGTAAAACATCAGCAATCGGGTTCCTTCACTGGAGGATGGCCAATGGTGTCCAAAAAACCTCTGTAAGCTGGGGACGGCACGTTGCTGGCATCTGCTCCAAAGTTCTGGTTTCAAAATGGCTTTCTCCCAGGATGTCCCTTTCTAGGCTGCAGTTCCTCAAAAATGTCACTATTAGTTGCACTTGGGGTATTTGTCCTCTCTTAGCTTGTCCAGAGCAAGAGTCTACTTTCAATGGCTGTCTTCAAAATGTCTCTGATCTACAGCTCTTGTGCTTTCTTCAAAGTGCCCCTCTTGGCTATAGCTCCTCTTCAAAATGTCACTCTTAGCTGCAATGAATTCCCTGTGTCCATCAGCTCATTTACATGGCTCCAGTGTCTCAACTTAGACCTGCCCTCAAAGGGTGGAGCAACACTTCCATGGAAATTATCCAATCAGAGTCATCACCCACAGCTGGGTGGGGCACATCTCCATGGAAACACTCAAAGAATTACAGTCTAATCAACACTGATAATGTCTGCCCACATAAGATTACATCAGAGATAATGGCATTTGGGGGACACAGTGTATTCAAATTGGCACACCTGTGTTCTAGATTCTATTTAGCATTAATTCCCTATTGTCTTGCATATCCACCCCCACCATGGATCAAATCACAAACAGACTCAAAAGGGAACTTAAAACGTGGATTCATCAATATTTTCTACAATTGTAACAGAATCATCCTAATACTGTTTAATTTAACCCCACCAGCCAAATACAGATTCGGTGGGTACGCTACTGTTGATTCCCCCCCAAAAACACCAGAAGACTTGTTAATCAAGGAAAGCAAACTTAGAGTTACTTTCATAAAGGAGGACACTGTCTTGACAGAGTTAATATTAGATCAGAATGGGAAGTCAGGAAAGAATATTGAGAAGAGTCATGAGGTCTGGAATCAAGAGGTTCTCAAGATAGGTCTTCCAAAGCAGGAAATTGATTGGAATTTGGGAAGTTTGAACATTATAAGATATGATTTGCACCCTGGTAGGCAGACATCCTGACATGAATCTTTATGTGTCAACTTGATGAGTCTTGGTAAGTGAGCTCTTTGCTAATGTGAGCAATTTCTGGTCCTCAAAGGAGAGCTGTTTGCCCTAATGAACAAACTGACTGCCTGGACAAACTGGTTTTTAACAATTTCTCAAGGCAAAAAGTGAAGTTATGTGTTGGTTTAAAATCTTTGTCTTCCAAGACAAGAAGCTCCAGGGAACAAATATTGAGGTCAGGTTGGGAAAGGTGGCCTAAGTTTTCTGTCTAGATCACTAAGCTATGAGGATGTGGGTGGTCTTAATTCTCACTAATATCATCACAACTACTGTCTAGGGTTTCCATTTAAGGATACAGGTGCCCCAGGACATTAAATTAAACAAAGCCGACTGATACTGCCAAGAATCTCCTTCTGGCCCTTCAACAGATAATATGCTGGTAAAAAACAGCAAATTTGTTTCTGGAAGCAAGGAAAGTTGAAATATCTTGAATGTGATGTTCAAGGAAAAGGTTGGTGATTGGTAAGTGAGAATAACTGAGGAGTCAGATATTATTTATTAAACTCTGTTCTTTGGGATATTCCATTTTATTTCCACCAATGCATATTTTCCCAGGAAGTGAGCCCCATTGTCTTTTCTATAGCATCCTCAGAACCTTAACCAGGCTTCCTCGCCCACTTCTAAAACCCTCACCACTACTAGTTTCCCATCTCAGAAATCTTCTCATCGTTTCTACCTCACGTACACTATCTATCTCTTCATTCCCCCTGACTTACTCTTTACTATATTCCCCTTTCCCCTTACACAATAAATTATGATGTAAAGTGGATCCTACTGATAAAATCATTGACAATTGAAAAACTGTTTCCTCTGTTTTTGATGGGCTTAAGGATTATTTTAGTTTTCCATTCCTTTCTCAGAGTGAGGAAAAGAAATTGTGTGTATTCTTCAATTGCATAAAAAAGACAAGAAACCAAAACAGTTACGTTTCTATAACACCAACTGAATATTCACATCAGCAACTTTTGTTAGTATGCTGATCAATTAAGGGCTGTGAGAGTTGCTATATAAAACAGCTGAGTGCTGTAAGAGAAGGAAGTGTTTATTGCAAACATATGGTTCACTGTTGTATTTACAATTAGTTAATAAACCAAAAAGATGGAGACAGAAAAGATAGAATTGGTGGATACAAAGTGGTCATTGGGGATCGGGTTTGAGCAGGAAGAAAAAGGTTATAACTTTCAGCAGATACAAATTCTGCGATAAAATCAATGCACATTGATTAAGTAATAACAGTCAACATTTGTGGAGTTTCCCAGGAAATTGATGACAATCTGGAGTAGTAAATCACATCTTGTCATCAATTTCTCAGGACGCCACTTATGCGAAGGTCATATATACCTTTTCCCACTCATTTTGCACCAATTCATTAGGTATTCTCTGAAAGACACTATTGAGATTCTCTGAGGGATAGTTTTCAAGAGAGAATTATGGCATAATACCTATAATGTCTGCATGATAATCGGTTCTGATAAACTATGACTGGATTCTATTAAGCTGATATATTACTTCTGCATGAATCTTAAATTAGTTTTACTTTAAAGATAGTAACTTTCAATAAGTATTGTGATTCCTCACATATCATAAACTGATATGTCCGTTTGGGCAAATTTCCTCTTGAAAAGAATGAGTATTAATTTATTGAATATTAGTATGGATAGCACTGCAGTTAATCCATATTATTTGACATTATACAGAAAAGTGAAACATAAGAAATATTAATGGTCATCCTTAACAATCTATAATAGACCATAGCTTTCATTCATGTTTAAAAAATGTTATATCTTAAAATATATATTGTTTTATGATCCTAAAAAATTTGCAATGGATGACCTCTATTTAAGTGTGGCAATTCTATGTTCTGAATGATTTTTACCCCTTACTGTGAAGTGATAAAAGTGTACACATCTTTTACTCCCTTACCTAGCCCTGATTTCTGGTTTCTATCAAGTTCTAGAACTAACTCAGGCTATTCCATGCCACATTTGTTTTCTACTACTGTATAACAAATGACCAGAAATGCAGCAGTTAAAAATGACACGCATTTATTTTCTCTCAGTTTCCATGGATCAAGAGTGCAGTCACAGGTTAACTAGGTCCTCTAGTCAGGTGGCACTGAAGAGGTCAGCCTGCTGCATTCTTATTAGAAGTTTGACCAGGGGAGACTCTGCTTTCAGGCTTATTCGGGCTAATGGCAGAATTCATGTCCCTATGATTTCATAGACTGGGGCCCCTGGTCGCTTTCTGACTGCTGTCTGGAAGACACGTGCAGAGCCCTGCCCTTCCATGGGCCGCTCACAACATGGCTGTCTGCTTCTTCAAGACCAGCAGTATAATCTCTCTCTTCATCCCTCTCTCACTCTCTTCCTTCTCTCTTTCTCTCCAGTCTGCTGAAACATAGTCTTTCAAAACAGATGATTATCCTATCACCTCTGTCATATTCTAATGGTTACAAACAAATCAAAGATTCTTCTAACCCTCAGTCGGAGTGGGTTATGCAAGGGTATGACTTATTTGAGGTAACCATATGGTGTGTCTGCCACACACACACCATTCCCCAAATCAACTCTGAAAGCACTACAGAGATGAAGAGGTAGCATTTATTTGAACAAAAATAACAGCAAACTTTGGGATATCCCTGAGGAGTTATAGACTCTTGAATGATGTGCATTTACCAGGTGTGCTGCAGCTCAGGGCAGAGAGCAGCTTGAGATGGCCATAAAAGTAAATGATGGAAATCAGCATGTGGGCGGGGGAGGGCGGGGACAAGCAGCCGTAGAGGCCTTGACGGCGGCGGCGACCACAGCGTCCCTCAGTCTTCGGGGTGGGCTCGGCGGCTCAGGCTGGGCTGCGCGGAGGCCTGGGCAGTCAGCGGCGGCGGCCCTAGGGAGACCGCGGTGCCATGAGGGGCGGTAGGAGGGTGCCGGCAGGCGAGGCGAGGCGAGGCGAGCGGGGGCAGTTACCGGGCCATGGTGCCGTACGGCGGGGCCCGGGGATGGGGAGGCCCAGGGCGGGGGTCGTCCCGGGCAGCGCGGGACCGCGGGGCAAAGCTCGCAGGCCCTCGGGGTGCAGGAGGCCGGGGTCGCCGCGAGAAGCCGCCGCCGGCCGCTGGGCCCCGTCTCCGCGCCGCTCAACGACGACGCTCCCGCGGGGGCCCCACCTGAGGAGGACGCGGTGGCGGCGGCGGCAACGCCGCGGGCGGCTGCGGAGGATGTAGGAGCGGAAGGAGGAGGGCGAGAACGAGATCCAGGAGCACGGGCGGGAGCACTACTTGTCCAAGTGGGATGGCAGTGTATGGCCGAGGCCAAACAGGACGAGCAGCTGCCCCCCCCCCCCCGAGCTGCAGGAGGAGGCGGCAGCCGCTGCGCACCCCGCGCACAAGCAGCAGAAGCTGTGGCACTTTTCCCGAACTCGGCCACCGCGTGGCCCAGCTCTACAAAGACCGAGTGTGTCAGCAGCCAGAATTATGAGGAAAGAAAATTAAAGAAAAGGAGGTGAGGTAATGTTTGAAGAAATAAGTTTTAAAAGTTTCCTAGGATTGGACAAAAGAGAGACAAAAAGTAGATTTATACTGTTGCTAGAGAGCTAAGAAACAAAAAGGTAAAATACATAGCTTGACATATTATAGCAAAATTCAGCAACACCAGTGACAAATACAAATTTTAAATGATCCCAGAGAAAAATAAAATAACCTAAAGAAAAATAAGGATTATTATATAGATATTATATCATTATATAATTTTCATTATATCAGAATTAGCAGCAGCAAAGCTTAACAGACAAAAGTAAACTTTTAAAAATTATTAAAGAAAATTTAAGTTGATTCAAGAATGTAATATTAGGCCACATAGTAATTCAAATATGGAAGAATAATAAAAGTAATTTTCAGCAATAATGTCAGAATTTTTCCAAAAAGATATGTAGTATAGATACACTTGAAAAAATTAATGAGAAGAGAAACATGCCCAGAAATAAACTTCAATGTGTAAAAGACATGGTAATGATATAATCCTTAGAATTTTTGTGGTCTTGAAAAAATCAAATCTAATTGCCCTAAATGGATAAGAGGCATATATATATAATATCAACTTATAAGTAAAAATCCAAACAATATTAAGATAATGGAAGATTTCAGAGGCAAGTGTAAAAGGGACACATTTAAATACTTAACTCATAAATACCTACCTGTTAGGTGATAAAGATACATAATTCAAAACAGGGACACTAATTCTAGTTTGGATATAGAAATTCACAAGACTGTTGCCCTCACCTTTAAGAACCAAACCCAGCCATGTAAGCTACAAAAATCAGAACTAGTTTTCAGACATAGCATCTGAGGACTGAAGACACAAGTAAAGTTATATGAATTAAATTCAGGGAGTGACAAGCCCTTCTTAGTAGAAAAAAGACCCAAGCATCCCTCATCTAATAGAAAGGAAGAAGATTCAACCATAGATGTGACCTCATCAGTATGATGATGTTCAACATCCCTGGAAACATTTCCTTTCAGAAACAACTAATAATAGGGCAAATCCAACTTTCTTGGAACTTGGGAGGGTGACAGAGCCTGGAGAAAGACTCCACAAATGCTGAATTTAAGGCAAAAAAATTCCCACATAAAAATAAGTTATGACATCTGCAGCTCTGTTCTGCCAGTCTGGATGCCTCCCCCTCATTTGGTCCTGCACAACTTAGTAGCCACACAGCAGCAATACTCTGACTTGGGCACATCCTGCTGTAGTTGCAGATCACAGAGCCACCCAACAGCAATAAGTTAGAAGCCCTCACATATGCAGGCATGGGACCCAAGGCCACCCAGACCTAGGGCAGAGTCCAAGTAGTAGGTGAACTCGTGTACAAAAAGGCCCCCAGGAAACAAAGGAGACCCACAGGGAACTGTTCACAAGTGGTGCACACACTAAACTTGGACTCTAAATGCTGAAGTGCCTAACTGAGGAAATGGGCATTTTTGAACACTGACCTCTTCTGGCTCCTTGGATTGGGATACCATAATGTGAAAGTCAGCCAAGTCAGAACAGTCTCATGGAACGAAGGGTAAATTGAACTTCTGTAAGAAAGCCAGGCCCCAGGACTGAAAATTGTAATGAAAATGGGGCTCTGAGCATGAAAGAGCATTTGAACAAAGGAACACAAAAAACAGAACATCCCAGTACTCCCAAAGAAGCAACAGAAGGAAGGGAGTGTTCTCTTGGTGGTGAAACAATTGCCCATAGAAAAGCAATCTTAAAAGCTGCACAGCATGTTCATGGAAAGAAGTTGTAGAAGTCATAAGAAAATCTGAGCAATTAATCATGGGCTGCTCTAATGGTGCAGTATAAGCTGGACTGTGATGGTAGATTCATGTGTCAACTTGGCCAGGTGATGGTGCCCAGGGGTCTGGTCAAACAAGCACTGGCCTAACCATTACTGAAAGGACATTTCTGGCTGGTTAATAACCCAGAAGGCTGGTTTATTAAATTGCCAGTCAATTCGCTGCAGCTGTGACTGATTACAAGGGTGTTTCTTCCACAATGAGAGAATTCAATCTGCTAGATTTAAACCAATCAGTTGAAGACTTTTAAGTGAGAAAGACAGAGGACCTTTACTTCTTCAGCTGGCCAGCGAAGCATTTCCTGAGGAGTTCATCGAAGTTGCCAGTTCATTTCCTGAGGATTTCATTGAACATCTTCATTGGAGTTGCCAGTCTGCTGCCTGCCCTACAGAATTTGGACTCATGCATACCCACAGTTGTGTGAGACACTTTTATAAATCTTTCTCTGTAGATATCTCTTGTTGATTCTGTTTCCTTAGAGAACCCTAACTAATGCATGGACCAAGCATTAAAGAAGAACCTTCACACACAGCCAATCTACAATAAAACCTTATGTTAGAGGAAACTGAATTTCAGAGTTATCACATGAAAATAATCAGACATCAGCAAAGTATCATTAAAGTCATACCCAGATACAGGAATATGTGGACCATTCAAGGGAATGAATTAAATGATCAGAGGGAACACAGACTTTGAAACAAATAACCAAAGACAAAAAGTGCAAACGCATCTCCTAAATCAATTCAAACGATTGATGGAAAATATGGATAGAAATGAACTCGATATGGATGCAGAACAACAGTTTGGGAAAGAAAAGAAGAATTAGGAAGCTCCATAAGAAACATAACAGTTTACAGGGAGAAAAGCAAAGTAATGGAGATTAACAATATACTAGAGACATACAACAGCAAATTTGAACAGGCAGAAGAAAGAATCAGTGAACTGGAAGACAGGACAATCAAAATCATAAAATAGGAAGAATAAATAGGGAAAACTGAGCAGGAGGTATATGCATCATGGGAATCCCTGAAGGAGAAGACACCAGAAAGGGAGCACAGAGAATATTTGAGGTAATACTGGAAGAAAATTCAGCTCTTACAAAAGACATAAATAGACATATCCAAAAAATACAATGTACTCCAAATAGGATAAACCCTAAGTAACCTATTCCAAGATACATATTAATCAAAATGTCAAATGCCAAAAGTTAAACAGAGAATTCTAAAGGTAGCAAAAGAAAATAATTCATCATATACAAGTGGCAATTTCTCATCAGAAAACATAGAGGTGAGGAGGCAGTGGTATATTTAAGGTACTGAAAGAGAAAATCCAGCAAAGCTGTTCCTCAAAAATGAAGGAAAATTTAAGACATACCCAGACAAACAAAAATTAAGACCTACTCTAAAGAAAGGAACGGCTAAAAGGAGTTCTTCAGGTTGAAAGGAAAAGACAGGATGGTGTGGCTTGCAGCAGTATAAAGAAGTAAAGATAATCAGTAAAGATAATGAAATGGGTGAATGCAAAATTCAATAGTAATGCATCCATAGTATATAACTCTAATCCTTATATCCTGTAAGAGTAAGAAGATAATTGTATAAGAAATAATCATTTCCATATAATGGGCATGCAAAATATAGAGACAATGTGAAAAAAAAAACAATATAAAAGGACTGGAAGGATATGAGAGTAGAGAATGTGTGTGCTATGGAAATTAAGTTGGTGACTTTTCTAACTAGTTGATTATGGACTTAGGCTGTTTAATACAAACCTCAGGGTAACCGCAAAGAAAGTATTTTAAAAATATATATGTAAATGGAAATGCGAAAGGGATCAATCAGTTATATCACCATAGATCAACTACATGCAACAAGAGGCTGAATTAAAGGAAAACAAAAGTAAAAAAATGATATGATATTTAAAAAACAAGGTCAAGGTGAGGAGGGAAGATGGCAGCACAGAGAGAAGTGGAAGCTGAGTAGTCACCTGGAACAACTGAGAAAAACCAGAAACAATAAATAATACAGAATAACTGTGGGGGGACAAACAAGACCATCCACTCATCATCCAGCAACCTGAATTGGGGGGAATGCCTGAGATCACAGCATAAAATCTGTAAGTAAAACTTGTGGATCCAAGCTGGGAGACCCCTCCCCCATAGTATGATCTGCAAATCCTCGTGGTGCCAGAGAGAAGCTCTCTCCCAGCAAGCAAATATAACTCAGCTGAGCTCCAACTGGGGTTGTAAATAGCAAGTGTGAACTGCTCACTACAGGTACGAATTCCAAAAAAACAGAGGCTTCGGGTGATGATGACCTTGGACAGCTGGAGGGTTGCCTCAGACTACCTCCGTTCCTTTTTTGACTCAGTGGAGAAAGCCCAGCCATTACAGTTCCCAGGACTGTGACTCAGAGAAGGGTGGGGACAGCACAAGCAGAGGGAGAGAGAGACCATTGAGATGCTAATAAACTCCCCCTAGGGGGTCTATCTTCTCCAAGAGGAAAGGGGTGGGGCCATTTCCATTCAGAACCAGACCCCAGAGCCTGGGGGAACATGGCCACATCCTCAGACCAGTCAAGAATTGTAGGCTGAAAGGCATCACCTGCTGGGCAGAAAAGTACAGTGACCTGAGGCATCACAGGAAACAATTTTCTAAGACACACCCTCAAGGAAACCAGATACTAAATATTTCTTCCCTCTGGGACCTGAGCCTGTTCTGGTCTGGGAAAGCCTGATTTGGATAACCAATGAAACCATGCCAAGACAAAAGAGGATTACAACCTACATTAAGAAAAAGTTACAGCCCTGTCAAAGGAACAAATGTACACTTCATCTGAGATACAGGAATTTAAACAACTAATGCTAAATCAATTCAAAATTTTAGAGAAGATATTGCAAAAGAGATAGAGGCTGTAAAGAAAACACTGGGCATACATAAGGCTGAAATCAAAAGTTCAAAAAAAACAATGAGTAGAATCTATGGAAGTGAAAGGCACAACAAAAGAGATGAAAGATGCAATGGAAACATACAACAGCAGATCTCAAGAGGCAGAAGAAAACACTCAAGAACTGGAGAACAAAACACCTGAATTTCTACATGCAAAGGAGCAGGTGGAGAAAAGAATGAAAAAATGTGAGCAACATCTCCAGGAACTTCAAAATGAAACAAAATTCAATAATGTACATATCATTGGTGTCCCAGAAGGAGAAGAGGAGGGAAAAGGGGCAGAAACAATAATAGAGGAAATAATGAAAATTTCCCATCTCTTATGAAAGACATAAAATTACAGATTCAAGAAGCACAACATACTCCAAACAGAAGAGATCTGAATAGGCCTACACCAAGATACTTAATAATTGGAATATCAAATGTCAAAAACAGAGAATCCTGAAAGCAGCAAGAGAAAAGCCATCCATCACATACAAAGGAAACTTAGTAAGACTATGTGCGGATCTCTCAGCAGAAACCATGGAGGCAAGAAGGAAGTGGTGTGATATATTTGGGATACTGAAAGAGTAAAACCATTAACCAAAAATCCAGCATCCAGCAAAGCTGTCCTTCAAATATGAGGGAGAGTTCAAAGATTTTCCGACAGACAACGCGAGACTGTGAGCAAGACATCCACCCTATAGGAAATACTAAAGGGAGCACTACAGAATGATAGAAGAGAGGAGTGTGTGGTTTGGAACAGAATTTTTGGAGATGGTGGCACAACAATGTAAGCACACTGAACAAAGATAACCATAAATCCGGTTGGGAGAGGAAGATTGGGACAATGTGAGACACCAGAAGAAAGGAGGAAAGATAAAGACTGGGACTGTGTAACTTGGTGAAATCTAGAGTGTTCAACAGTTGTGATAAGATGTACAAATATGTTCTTTTTTTAGGGAGACCAGGCAGATGTCAGCCTTGCAGGGTGTTAGAGGTGGGGAGGCATTGGGGAGAGATGCAATTAACATAAACTACAGACTGTAACTATTAGAATCATTGTGTTATGCTTCCTTTGATCTGACATGGTGATATACCAAGGTAAATGCAGATAAGACGAGGGGAAGGGGAGACAGGTTAGACCCCTGACATTGATGGTATTGTCTGATTCTTTACTCTGCTTTGATTTAAGGTTATTTTTCCTTTTGCTGCTTCTTAGCTGTCATTTTTTTCCTCTTTCTTTTGCCTCTCTACCTTCTTTGACTCTCCCTCCTGCCTTGTGGAAGAAATGTAGATGCCCTTTCATAGATAGTGGTGAAGGTGGTAAACACCTAAATATATGAACATACAGAGAACCATTGATTATTTACTTAGGATGGAATATATGGTGAGTGAACAAAAGCATATTAAAAAAATGAGTTGTTGACAAAACCTTGAGGGCAAAATACTGAGTGAAATAAGCCCGACACATAAGGACAATTAGTGCAGGGTCTTGCTGATAGGAATTAACTATAATATGTAAACTCATACTCATGAAATATAACATACCAGGATATAGGATGAGACTTAAAAATGGAGCAGTTGCTTACTATTAGTGGAATGTTCAACTAGAATGAACTTGGATGTTTGGAAATGAACAGACATGTCAGTAGTAAGATGTGAGAATGACTAGCAGTGCCAAATGTCATGTGAATGAGATGGAAAGGGGAAGCTCAGGGTCATATATGTCACCAGAGGGAAGGTTGGAGATCGAAAGCTGGGAATGTATAAAACTGAATCCTGTGGTGGGCAGTGTCCATGATTAACTACGCAAATATTGGAAATCGCTTCCATGAACCAGAACAAATGTATGACAATACAGTTGGAAGTTAATAATAGAGGGGTATATAGGGAGAAAATATATATCTATTTGAGACTGTTTACCACAGTTAGTAGTATTTCAGCATTTTTTCATGGATAGTAACAAATGTACTATACCAACACTATGAGTCAACAATTGAGGGGGGTTGGTTGGGGATAGGGGAGGATTCAAGTTTCCTTTCTTTTTCTTTTTTTGTCTTTCACTTTATTTCTTGTCTGGAGCAATGAAAAGTTTCTAAAAATTGAAGAGAAATTAAGTGTGGTGATGGATGCACATCTGTATGAGGGTACCCAGGGGCAACCGATTGTAATGTTAAAATCATGTCACTAGAATTATTCATTAATGAAAATTTTTTCTTTTATTTCAAAAAAACACAAAAAGTAAATGTACAATGGGGGGAGGAAGGGAATGGGATATTTTGAATGTTCTTTTCTATTTTGATTTTAATTTTATTTTTTGGAGTA
>PVKY010010715.1:0-12454 GCA_004027775.1 Bradypus variegatus
TGGAGGGGACCAAGCCACAGCACTGCCCCCAACACACTGAGGGCCCGGAGGTCTTCCCCCAAACGCTGCTCCCTTTCTCCCCCACCTTCTTCTAGAAGACTTTAAAGCTTTACAATACAATTTTACCAAAGGGGGAAAAAAAATATAGCAGGAACTAAAAAAAAAGGGGGGGGGGAGGATAAAACACTTTCCTAGTCTTTCCAGGCTGACCTGTGCAAGTGCTCTCATCAGAGCTTATCCATTCAATGATTTTAGAGAATAGCCCCAGGCCAAAGCGTAGGGGCCTCCCATGTGTCTTGTCTTAGGCATGGAAGTGTTGCCCCAGAAATTCCCCATTACACAATACGTATGTCCCCTCTTCCCTAGGAAACAGTTTCCTTACAGTCCTGGGCAAAGCACTTTATGTCCTTAAGCCAGCAATCCCTTGCCCCAGGCAGCCACGACTTGACTACTCGCACACAGTGCTCTGTAGGAGAGTCTGTGAGTCTCACACAGTGTTCTGTAGGAGAGTCTATGAGTTGCCTTCTACACTCAAAACAAGTTCTTTGAGATTTCTGTTCTTTAAGCCTAAACCCAGCTAGTTTTATGACAGTGCTTTCCAGTTCAGTGTGAACTGAACCTCATCCATAACATCAGACAATTCTGATCTGGAGGAGATGTCAATCTGCCTGCCTGCAATGATTGGCCTGGTTCAATCTTTCTTTCAGGTCACAACTAGAGAGTTTGGGCCAGATATACATGCTCCAAATATGTGCAGGATGGTTACTTTTATCCTGCTGGAACTGGGAGCACGGGCCAGCACTGCATGGAGCTTTTGAGGGAATGGGGGATTGGCTTGCCATGGCTTCATGAGATCCTATCACTTTTAAGTAACCTTTTTTGTGATTCAGTGCTTGCTCTGTTATTGCAATCCTGTTTTCTACAGCTTTGAGAAGGCTGTTTCTGCCAGTTCTTACTGGATGTTCAAAGCTTCTGTGGGGGGACAGAGCCCTGATTCTTTTCACTCCACCATCTTGATCTTATGCTGTGTTTTCTTTATTTGGGGCTCACCATGTTACTACATCCCTCTGTTTTCTGAAGCTCTGAGGAAGATGGCTCTGCCAGTTTTTGCTAGTTGTTCAAAAATTCTTTCAGGCTATGGAAACTTGCATCTTATGCCGCTATCTTGTTCATCTGGCAGTCTGCAAAACACTCTTGTACTTAGAGGAACTCAAGGTATCACTGTCAGAAATTGACGGAGCTGGGATGTGAACCCAGTCTTTCATTTTCCAATGCTTAAAGTTAACCACTACACTACATAGCTTCTTTTGGGTGTTTTGGTTTGGTTTGTTTTGTTCTGGTGGAAACCATACTTGGGAATTTCTAGTCTTTAACCCCAAGGCTATTGTCAGATCCATATGGCATTTTCTGAGTTCCCCTTTCCTCTTGTTTTAAGGTCTCAGAAGTTCACCTGGCCTTACTCCTCTCTCAGTAGCTTGGGTACGGAATGTGATACCTTGTAGACTCTCCAGCACTGTTTCCCAACTTCCTTGGCATCTGTGATGACAAGCATTAAGGCTTTTTCCATTTCAAGGATCTTACTGCTAATTACTATGGGGATATATAAAAGTAATATACATAAAATAATAGCATAATAACAAAATAATACAGGCAAGTTACAAAGAATCATTTTTGTCTTCCCTGTATTTAGAGTTCCCCATTGAATCATCTTTTGGTTTTGTCTTTTATTTCTGCAAATGATTCACCATTTCTTCCCTTTCTTCTCACTCCACCTTTAGATGCATTTCAGGTGTGATTACAGTAGTAAGATTAAAAAATAAATAAAGTAGGGCCTTTGGTTTTTGTAGACAATTTGAACCAGAAAACTTCTATACTTGGTTGTATCAGGCTTATTATGTCTTTACCATGACAAGGAATGAACTCTGGGTATTTCTAAACTGCATATCTTCCAGTTAGATGAGCCTTCTAGTATAGTACATGGCACATACTATGCATTCAAAAATTCAATATACATTTGTTGTCTATGTGCTAGGTTTTGGGCATGTAAAGCTAATTAAGCCATAGTTGTTGCCCCACATAAATGGCAGTGAAGAGGGAAGCATGCCAAGTCGTGATAAACAGAAACTTAAGAGTATCGTAACTTATACACAGCATAGATGGGCATCCAAATCAAATGGGTAGGGTGATGAGGAAAGCATTCCTGATGCAACCAAGAAGTTAAGATTTAACAAATGATTATAATATTGAATAATCATAGAGATATTTCTTTTTACTTTCTAGTATATTAGAATAGCCAGAGGGAAATACCTGAAATTTCTGAACTGTAATCCACCTGCCCTGGTCTCTGATAATGATTGTATAACCATATAGCCTTTATCTTGTGATTGTAAAAACCTTATGACTGACCCTTACTTTAGCCCCCTTACCCTGTTTTTCAACTTTGGAGTCTTATAAAGACAGCTCCTAATGTTTATTAATGAAGGGGCTTGAGTCAGCCCAGAAATAACCCACCCCAATTCCAAAACTATCTTGCCAGATGGATCTGGAGCTAACCAAAGTGGGCCCGCCTGACATGTGCAATCATTAAGTGACCCATACCTTATCATAATACTAAAAATCATGCCCATCATCATATTCAAGTCACCATTTTCTTACACACCTTCTGTGACTGAGCACATAATCAATCTGTGCATGCTCAATAATTAGATCATTTCTAACCTTATCACCTTGGGCCGTTGTGATCATCCTAAAATCTGCCCATCTTTTGATACTGTAATACTATCAGAGTTACTGCAGTTTGCTGAGACAGATTTTAAGGCTGATAGGCTGTCTGATCTCCTGCTCCACGCTTAGCAATAAACTCTCTTTTTGAAACCCCAGTGTCTTAGGAATTGGTCATTTGAGCACATTGGGCAGAGAACTCCCTGCTTTTGATCTGTATCACTGATGGGGTGTCTGACCACAGAAATTCCCATCCCAATTTCACTTACTGACTCTGAGACTCTGAACAAGTATCCTCTTAATGTCTGATATCTCACTGGTAAAACAGGGCTAATTATGTTATCTCCGTCACTGGCTTGCTACTTAATTCATGAGAAGCACTTAGAACCATACTTTCCATGCAATAAGAGCACAATACATTTCTTGAGAGCTGAGTTGCCCGGTACACTTTGCCTGATAGTCTTCTGCAGACTGAGAACATAGGATAAGCCATCTGATTTTTTTTTTTTTTACCACACGATACCTCTCCACTGATAAAAGTTTCAAGTTCAATCAATTCTGTCCAGACCATTTTTGTAATCTCCACAAGCCATATTGAAGAGGCGGTTCTCCAAAGCCCAGCCAGATCACTCCAGATGACGAAAGCATTGCCTGCCCTCTGCCCGTTGGCACCCTCTAGCCACCAGCCCCTTCCGTGGGCCGGGACACTGTAGGGAAAACCTCCCTCCCTTCCGGCGTGCAACCAGGAAGCGCACCACCACGCTCGCAAGCCACGCCCTCCGCTGCTGCGCTCCACAGCGTGCCAGCGCGCGCACGCAAGAGGCCTTTCGCCGAGGCGGGCAAGTGCAGAGAAGCCGGAGGAGGGATCCCAGGCGGGGGGAGAGGCGTGGTTTCCCAGCTGGGCTGGCTTCGTCACACACAGGCCCCGCCCCATCGGCAGCCGCCTCCGCGCGCCAAAATCAAACTCCGAAGCCTCCGACCGCTTAACTAACAATCCGCCGGAGAGCATTCCGCAGGACAGCTCAGGTCCAGGGGGCGCGGACCCTAGCGCGCGCACCCGTGGCCACCTCCCTGCCCAACGCGCTCGAGGACACTACGAGAAAACGGAATGGCCACCCCGCCCAAGAGAAGTTGTCCGTCTTCTGCGACCATCTCCGAGGAGACCCGCATCAAGAAAATCTCCATCGAAGGGAACATAGGTAAGAAGCCGCCGGAATTGTTGAGTCCTAAGCAGGGATGGAATCGCGGTGGCGGCCGTGGCCGCTTCTGACCCGTCTGTTTCACTACCTCTGTCTCTGGTGCTTCTCAGTGAGGGCTTTCTTCCCAGCCTTACTGTGTGGACGGCCTCGACTTCCCCTCCCGCCAAAAGTAAGACTCCCGCATTCGCCCCAGCGGCTGCCTCCCCACCCCCGCATCCCAGCGCCAGGTAGAGAGCCGAAGCGGGCGCGCTTTGTGAGGCGTGTATTGGGCCCTTTTCAGCGTCTTAGTTGGGAATGCGCAATAAGAAGGATTTTGTTTTGTCTTTGTTTTTGTTTCGGTCAGATTTCTTGAGGTGTGATTTACATACGTTAAATCCACTCCTTTTTCCGTGTAACTTTTCTGTGAGGTTTGGCAAACACAGGATCTTGTTACCACCAGCACAGTCAAGATAGAAAACATTGCCATCACCTCAAAAAGTTCCTTCGTACTTCTTTGTAGTCGGCCTCCTCCCCATTCCTGCCCCCTGGTAACCACTGATCTGATTTCTGTCCCTGTAGTTTTGCTATTTCCAGAATGTCATGTAAATGGGGACGTGGAGTATGTAGTCTTTTGTATCTGACTTCTTTGATTTATCATAGTGCTTTTGAGATTCATTAATGCTGTTACTTGTATCGGTAGTTGGTTCCTTTTTATTGCTGAGTACTGTTTCATTGTGTGAATATACCACAGGTTGTTTATTCACCAGGTGTGGACGTTAGGGTTGTTTCTAGTTTCTAGCGATTATGAATAAACATTTGTGTATAAGGGAAGGGTTTTTTCATGATCTTAATAGCAGATCACACCCTACCCTCACACCCTACCTTGCATCCAAGTAAACTTTGGGTTATGAGTCAAAGACCACTAATGTTTCTATTCCTAACTTAGATGGGGCAGACTACACCATGCATGTCATTTTGCAAGATACAGATGTATTTCCGATTCATTCACTATATTGTCCTACTACAGGTAACCTTTGGCCTGGTACATCCTGCTTTGATGAACAATTTTTTTTGTTTTTGTCCCAGACTGGGTTCTGGCCGTTCATGCGTTTAAAAAAAAAAAAAAAAGTAAATTCTTCCCGCATTCAAAGCACTAATAGTTTCTTGAAAAAGGTAAGGCAAGTAGATGCTTTAGCAGCATTCAGAGGAATAGAAAAAGCTCAACACACCCTCAAAGAAGCCTTCTTGTTTCATTCCTCCAACATTAATGCACCACGGGAAAAGACACAGAAAAGGTCCTTACTTTTCTCTTAGCGGTAAAATCTTTGAGAGTGATCCTCGCAGCTACTTATTGGATGAAGAAGACCATAAAAAGGGAAAAATAGTTGAAGGCAGCCATTTCAAAAGTAAATTTTAATGAACAATCTCCCAGATCAGTACCCCCAACGAATTAATCCCTTTTCCTCTCCGAAATCCAGTTGCACAGTATATCATATATAGAAATCTACTTTCCCCCAAGCATCTTTAATCTTCCTAGCACCTGAAATAATTTCCTAGTAAGTCACACTGTTTCTATTTTCTCTTGATTACTTTCAGAGCAGTATTTCTACATACAGATGTAATTCTGTCACATCCCTCAAAATTCTTCACTGTCTTCCCCATTATCTACATTGGAGGGAGTTGCAAACTAATGGCTCGCTTTGAAAAAGTTTTTGAATTGGATGCCCCCATTAAAAAAATTGTGAGATTTCCCATATACATCTAGATTCTTGGCTTCTCTTGAAAAATCTGGTATCACTGGGCTTGCATTTCTATATGACAAAAGTTGGTATTTAGGTGGTGCATGCTCTACACCACTTAATACCTTTCTGATACTGAGGCTTTGTCAGTTGCTGTTTATTATTGCTCCTGGACTATTGTTTTGATTATAATAAAATTAATACTAGCTGTTTTAATAATTTAGTTTACCTTCTGGCCCATGTTGACATTTGAATTTGAAACCCTTACTTATGGCTGAGTCTTTAATTAGCATTTAATTAGCAGAACTCGTCGTGATTTGATCCTTGCTTCCCTCCACTATGCAGACTAAACATTTTTGCCTAGGTTATGCCGTGCTTCTTCATGTGATTTCTTCCATTTAGACTTATGTGCTTGACAAAACTCATCTTTTAAACCTTACTTTCCTCATTTGTGCTCTCATCACATGGTATTACAGCACTTGTGCATGATCTTCTGTCTGCTGGATGCATCGTCTTATGGGCTAAAACCTAGCATTTCATGTCCCTTCCACTTTATTTGCCAGACTCAGATAAGCTGTAGATGAATGAATTGTGAATCAGCATGTAGAAGACTATTTTTCAATTTCTCTATTTTTCCTAGAATTTGAACTTTATTTTAGTTTTATACTTTATGTAACCCACCTAATATTCTGTTACTAAAATACTCCGTTACGTTAGATTTATGGAGGCCTTACCTACTTATTTTGATCTTTAGAGTCTATACAGAATGAATTTTGGCATCATAATGCCTGCTTGGCATTAAGAATTCTGTTAGTTCTCATGACTTTTGTTTAAGTTTATCATTCACTGAGTTTTTTTTCTTTAAAGCAGTTTTATTGAGATATATTCAAATACCATACACTCCATCCAAAGTGTACAATCATTGGCTTTTAGTATGATCAGAAGAGTTGTACATTCATCAACACAATCAATTTTAGAACATTTTCATTACTTCAAAAAGAAAAACTCCATACCCTTTAGCAGTCGCCTCTAAATTCCTCTATCCTTTCCCAGCCCTATGTAACCACTAATCTAATTCTGTCACAATAAATTTATTTATATTTACATTTATATAAATTGAATCATACAATACATAGTACTTTGTGTCTGGTTTCTTTCATTTAGGATAATGTTTTTTTAAAAAAGTTATTGTTTTTTTAATTAGAGAAGTTGTAGGTTTATATTAAAGTCATGTAAAAAATACAACATTCCTGTGTACCCCCCCATTGTTGGCACTTTGCATTGGTGTGGTACCTTTGTTACAATTGATGAAAGAATATTAAATTATTACTGTTAACTATACACCATAGTTTACATTAGGTGTTTTTTCCCCATATACCACCCTATTATTAACAACTTGTAATGGTGATGTACATTTGCTGTAATTCATGAAAGAACATTCTTATATTTGTACTATTTACTATAGTCGTTGTCTACAACAGAGTTCACTGTGTTATACAGTTTCATGTTTTTTCTTCAGATTTTCTTTCTAGTAACATGCAACCCTAAACTTCTCCTTTCAGCCACATTCACAAGTATCACAATAATGTGCTACCATCTCCACTATCCCTCTCCAAACATTTACAGTCAGCCTAAATAAAAATTCTGTACAAATTAAGCAACAGCTCCCTCTTCTCTACCTCCATTTGGTCCCCTGGTAACCTATATTCAAGATTCTAACTCTGTGAGTTTGCTTATTCTAATTATTTCTTATCAGTGAGATCATACAATGTCCTTTTGTGTCTGGCTTGTTCCAATCAACATAATGTCTTCAAGGTTCACCACATTATTGCATGCATCAGGGTTTCATTCCTTCTTACAGCTTAATAATATTCCATTGACAGTATATACCATGTTTTGTTTATTCATTCTTCGGTTGATGGGCACTTGGGTTGTTTCCATCTTTTGGTACTATGAACATCGGTGTGCAAATGTCTGTTGCATCCCTGCTTTCAGATCTTCTGAGTATATACCTAGTAGTAGGATTGCCAGATCACCTAGCAATTCTTTACTTAGCTTCCTGAGGAATTTCCAAACTGTCTTCCATAGCAGCTACAGCAATATACATTCCCACCAGCAGTGAATGAGTGTTCCTGTTTCTCCACATCTTCTCCAACACTTGTAGTTTTCTTTTTTTAATAGCAGTCATTCAAGTAGGTGTGAAATGATGTCTTATTGTGGTTTTGATTTGCATTTCCCTAATAGCAACTGATGTTGTGCATCTTTTCATGTGCTTTTTAGCCATTTTTATTTCCTCTTTGTGAAATATGTATTCATGTTTTTTGCCCATTTTTAAAAAATTGGATTGTTTGTCTATTACTGTTAAGTTGTAGGATTTCTTTATATATTCTGAATATTAAACCCTTATTGGAAATATGGTTTCCAAATATTTTCTCCTATTGAGTAGGTTGCCTTGTCACTTTCTTGACAAAGTCCTTTGAAGCTCAAAAGTTTGTAATTTTGAGGCGGTCCCATTTTTTTGTTGGTTGCTTGTGCTTTGGATGTAAAGTCTCAGTAACCATTGCCTACCACAAGATCTTGAGGTTGCTTCCTTACATTTTATTCTAGGAGTTTTATGGTTCTGGGTTTTTGATCCATTTTGAGTTAATTTTTATGTTAAGTATGAGATAGGGATCCTCTTTGATTCTTTTGGATAAGGATATCCTGTTCTCCCAGCAGCATTTGTTGACGAGATTATTGTTTCCCAAATTGAGTGGTCTTGGCAGCCTTGTGACATGTCAGTTGGCCATAGATGGTCTGTTGAGGTCTTCTATTTCTTCTGAAGTCAGTGTGAGTTGCGTGTTTCTAGAAAATTGTCCATTTCATCTAGGTTGTCTGATTTGTTGACATATAGTTGTTCATAGTATCCTCTTATGATTCTTTCTGTTTCTGTGGGGTCAATAGTAATGTCCCCCGTTTCATTTCTGATTTTATTTATTTTCATCTTCCCTCTCTTTTTCTTGTCAATGTAGCTAAGGATTTGTCAGTTTTACTCATCTCAGAGAATCAACTTGCAGTTTTGTTAATTGTCTCTATTTTTTAATTCTCAATTTCATTAATTTCAGCTCTAATCTTTGGTCTTTGTTTCCTTCTGCTTGCTTTGTGATTAGTTTGCTGTTTTTAGTTCCTCCAGATGTGCAGTTAGGTCTTTGATTTTAGCTCTTTCTTCTTTCTTTAATGTAAGTGTTAGTGCTATAAATTTCCCTCTCAGTCCTGCTTTCACTGCATCCCATGCATTTTGATATGTTGTATTCTTCTTGTTCTTCATCTCAAGATATTTACTGATTTATCTTGCAGTTTCCTCTTTGACCTACTGATTGTTTGAATATGTTGTTTAACTTTAATGTATTTGTGAATTTTCCAGTTCTCCACCTGGTACTGATTTCTGGACTCATTCCATTAGGGTCAGAGGAAGTACTTTGTATAATTTCAGTCTTTTTAAATTTATTGAGACTTGTTTTATGGCCCAACATGTGGTCTGTCTTCGAGGAGGATCCATGACTACTTGAGAAGACTGTGTATGTCTGTTAGGTCTGGTTCATTTACCATATTATTCAAGTTTTCTGTATCCTTACTGATCTTCTTTATGCATGTTTGTCGGTTAATGAAAGTGGTTTATCAAAGTCTCCAACTATTGTAGGGCTGTTTCTCCCTTAAGTGTTCCCAGTGTTTGCCTCATGTGTTTTGGGGCACCATGGTTAGGTGTATAAATATTTATGATTGTTATTTCTTCTTGGTGGATTGCCCCTTTTGTGTATAGTTTATTTCTTTGTCTCAAAGAACAGGTTTTCATTTGAGGTCTATTTTGTCTGAAATTAGTATAACTACTTCGGCTCTTTTTTGGTTACTTTTGCCTGGAATATCATTTTCCAACCTTTCACTTTCAACCTGTTTGTGTCTTTGGGTCTAAGGTGTGTCTCTTATAGATAGCATACAGTTGGGTCATACTTTTTTTATCCCTTCTGCCAATTTGTGTCTTGTGATCGGGGAGTTTAATCTGTTAACATTCAATATTGCTGCTATAAAGCCAGTAATTACTCTTTTTTATCCTTTGGCTTTTATATGTCATATCTGGTTTTTGTCTCTTTTTACCCTTACTGATAATCTTCTTTTCTACACTTTCCTCCAAGCCTCTCTCCCCTGTCTTTTCCTTTCAGCCTGCAAAACTCCCTTTAATATTTCTTGTAGAGTAGGTCTCTTGTTGACAGACTCTCCTAGTTTCTGTTTATCTGTGAGTGTTTTAAACTCTTCCCCATTTTTGAGGGACAGTTTTGCTGGATAAAGAATTCTCAGCTGGCAGTTTTTCTCTTTCAGTACCTTAAGTGTGTCATACCACTGCTTTCTCATCTACATAGTTTCTGATGGGAAATCAGCACTTAATCTTATCATATAGTTCCCTTGTATGTGATAAATTGATTTTCTCTTGCTGCTTTCAGAATTATATCTTTATCTTTGACATTTGACATTCTGATAAGAATGTGGCTTGGAATAGATCTTACCAAGTTGTTTCTGTATTCATTTGTGTGTGTGTGTGTGTGTATGCATATGTTATGTTGACCAGAGATATGATATAACCACATTTGGTAACTTAAGATATAAAGGGTGTGGTGGTTATTAGAAGTATTACTACATCCTGTTGAATTTTAGGTCTAGAGTGCCCCTACTGTTAAGTGTAATATATTCCTGGGTAATTTTAAAATAGTGTACATAATATGCCCTGATTACATGTTAGCTATTTTGTTTTTTTCCCCTAGATATCTGAGAAACTATTGAATGATCAGAAAGATGTGAAGTACTATATACATCTTTTATTTTTAGGGTTGGGATAGAGTGCACAGAACCAAGAAAGTCAAGTGGAGACAACATGACCATTGCTTGTAGAAAATGTTTTGCAAAAATGTTTTTATGATTTCTGTTGGCCACAGTGCCTATTAGTTTCATACAATAATAAAAAATAGTACTGTTTCCCATTCTAAAACTCTGGGCATTGGATGCATCTTTTTGCTGATTTTATGGTTTGATTGTTTGTTAACTGGTTTTAGATAGGAGAGACTTGAGCTTGTTTGTAGACTGAGAATAGGTGCAGTAGAGGAAAGTTTTGAAAATACAAGAGACTGGAATGACCTATCACTGTAATGATAGTTTACTTGTTTACCGTATTTAACCTCAGAACAGTTTCCATGAAGAGGGTTATATTATGAAAGGCAGGATCACACTCCTAATAAGTAAGTAGTAGAATTACCTTACATACTTCCCACAAATTTATGTCTAATTTTGATTGGCTAAGGAAAGTGAGTCTAGGACTACGATTCTTTTGTCATAACATTTTGCCTAAAATTTCACCAGGTTTTTAATCCTCTGTTCCATGGCTTTGCTAAACTAAAACAAGCAAACATGCTTAACACAGTTAGGTAGGAACCTTTTTAAAGTTTTCATTAAAAAAAAAACAAAACTCCAGAGAATATTCAAGAAATTGAATGTTTTGCTTTTTTAATATTTGTATAAATCTTAAAAAAAGCTGATCACTATTTTGGGATTTTTTTTCTGTTGCGTTTCCTTCCTCAATTTTACCTTTCCTCTCCTCTCACAACAGCTGCAGGGAAGTCAACGTTTGTGAATATCCTCAAACAAGTCTGTGAGGATTGGGAAGTGGTTCCTGAACCTGTTGCCAGATGGTGCAATGTTTATAGTACGCAAGATGAATTTGAGGTATGAAAATAAAATTTAACTAAATCAAATAAAAATAGTTTAGAGAAGTAATAATATTTAATCTTGGCTTTTTAAAAAACTTTTCCAGTAAAACTTTCAAATTGAGCTTTAAACCTATATTTTCATTTGGGCAGTACTTGCATGAATGTGTATACACATACATATATTGATATCTATGTATACATTCATTGAGCTATATTTACACTTAGATTAGTATGCTTTGTTGTGTTGTATTTTTAAAAAGTTTTTAAAATGTTTAAATCAATTAAAAAGTTTTTAAAAAATCTAATTTTAAGTAAAATTCCTTGAGTAGGCATTTTACATTTAGTTTAAAAACAAGCAAACAAAATAAAACAAACTATTCAATAATTGAATTTTATTAGTTTACCTTTCAAAAAGCCTTTTGGCTTTGAGAGAACCAGTTCTCTCTCATTTCTTTGTACTTTCATCCTTGCAGGACTTTCACCCTGGGCACACATTTAATTTCCCAGTACTTTTCCATTCTGCATTGCAAATGTGAAAGAAAGGAGATAACAGTTAAATTTCATTTTTTATAGCAAATCTTTGATTTGCTCTGTGTTGAAAGAAAGTGAATTTGGTTCATCAATTTATATTTCACCTAAAATTTTCATTTCTGGAGAAATGAGATTTAAAATTAAAAGCAGCAAATTGCAAACAAGAATTAAAAATGTGTGCTGGACACTTGCATTGTTAGTTCTGAGGAAGATAGAGGATTGATAAAATGTCTATTTTTTTGAAACTTAGTTATTGGTATAATGAAAAACTGGGTATAACAATTCACTATTTAAATGTAAATCATGTATACAAGAAGGAATCACTAGCAAGATCCTGTGTAGACTTTGAGGATATATGAGTTTAAATAACCCAAAATACTTTCACACATGCCAAACAGGCTAACTTTGGGCCTGGGGCCTAATTCAGTACCACCAAGCCCTTAGAATAGTCACAATTAAATCTTAAGAGTCTTCCTTCCCATTTGAACCCCAGTTAAAAAAGTTTACTCTTTCACATCTTATCTTTGGGAGAAGGCAGGGTTAGCCTTAAGTA
>PVKY010010716.1:0-12455 GCA_004027775.1 Bradypus variegatus
TTCCCATACCCCTACTCTCTCCATTATTTATATATATTTTTGTCTATTTTATTACTCATCTGTCCAACACTGGATAAAGAGAGTGTCAGTCACAATGTTTTTACAATCACACGGTCACACGATGAAAGCTGTATAGTTACACAGTCATCTTCAGGAATCCAGTCTACTAGATCACAGTTCAACAGTTTCAGATATTTTCTTCTAGCTATTCTAATACACTAGAAACTAAAAAGAGATATCTATATAATACATAAGAATAACTGCCAGAATGACCTCTCAACTCCATTTGAAATTTCTCAGCCACTGAAACTTTATTTTGTTACATTTCTTTTCCCTCTTTAGTCAAGAAGGCTTTCTCAATCGCGTGATGCCATGGCCAGGCTCACTCCTGGGAGTCATTTCCCATGTAGTGGGGAGGGCAGTGAGTTCACCTGCAGAGTTGGCTTAGAGAGAGAGGCCACATCTGAGCAACAAAAGAAGTTCTCTGGGGGTGACTCTTACATACAATTACAAGTAGGCTTAGTTTCTGTTTTGCAGGAATAACTTTCATAAGGGCAAGGTCCAAGTTGAGGACTTAAATTAATAAATTGGGAGTTCCTAATGCTTGCAAGAAAATCGAGAATTTCCAGGTGGGGAAGTTTAATATTTCCACATTTTCCCCCAGTCTTTCAAGGGGACTTAGCATATTTTTTTTTCTGCTCCAAATACTCTGGGATGTATTGGGGGCTTGCTGGGATCTTTTTCTTTTTTTATTTTAAATGCAGTTTTACTGAGTTGCTGGGATCTTGAATCATCGATCATTTGTATCTAGCTTCTAAAAGGCACAAATAACAAACATTTCTTCCTTTTGATTTTTTTCTGATTTAAGAACTCAAACCAGTGACTGCTCTGGTAAATAAATACACAAACAGCTGTATCAGTTCTGTACTTAGGGTGATGGTAGGAGCTACAGAATGCAAAAACTTTGAAGCATTAAAATTCACATGTAGTCCCCTTTACCTTTTGACTTAAATTAGTAGTTTGATTTTGGGTTTATGTTAAGTGTATCACTAAAATATTTTATTAAATGTTTCTAAGACTATTTCAGTTATCTCTGTTAAAATGAACTGATCAGCAAAATTTCCCCTCTCAAGTGCATATCTACTCTTTACAAATATTAAAATCAAGAATTAAAAGTCTTTAAGTTCAACCCTGGAGTAAATGACTCAATTCCTGTTACTCGTGTGGGTTTACAACAGTTCTTTTCATGGGAATGTCAGAGAAAGATCAGAATTGTGTTCCTTTAGAATGTGCATGTCGCAGGTCGGTTTATTATCTGCCTTGGCTGTGTGTGAACACCCTGCTTCCGTTAGTAACGGGAAAGCGACGTCAGTGCCCGTGGACGCCATTTAGATCAGTCAGGATGTACAGGTGTGCACCTCACTTCTTCATGCGTCTGTCCACTTGCTGACCCAGAATGTGTGCATTTCACTGCATTTTATATGTGCTGGCAAGTAACCTGTCGTCTGGCATCCGTACAGTTACTGTGTGATCGATAAGATTCCTGTCAGAGACATTGCTTTTAAAAAAGACGAAAACAGTGCTGGAAGGTTTGAACTATCGCCCCCCCCACACACACACACAACTCGGAAAGTCAGTATCGCGGTTTTTCATGCATGGAAGAGACGAGGTTTCTGTGATGGGCGCCTGTCCTGTCAGCTCCCCTGAGCTTGTGCAGAGACTCCAGTGGGGTCCGCGGCCGCCAGGGTCCAGGTCAGGGTTGGAGTGGACCTGGGCGCCGGAGGCTGCGGGGTCCAGCTCGGGGCCACTCAAGATGGGAGTAGTTCCTGGAGCACAGGAAAGCTGAAATGCTCTGTCCATCTTTTCCTGTTACAGAATTTGATACGTTTTTAATGCCTTGTTAGATTTTTTTCTCTTAACATAATTGAGTTTTTATTCTGCAGAAAAGGTAACTAATAATAAATTGAAGGGGATGGAGACATCAGAGTAATATACAAGATTTTGGATTATTTGATAATAATCAAAAAGGATTTAAATTTAGATAGCTTACATTTTTTTCAAACAATATAAGTCTGTTAAATATGCTGTCAACCCAAGGATTTTTTTTAATAGGATGGAACTAATTGACATTGAACATTTCTGTCATTTTTGTATAATTTCATAGAGGAGTATAATAATATGACACATACCTACTTCTACAGCCCATGTTTTATATTCTGTGCCTTTCTCCTCCTGCTTTGTTTTGGTTTATTGGGGTATAATTTGGTGCTTTGAAAAATTTCAAACATGCCACCACTGCTTAAAAATTCACAACTCTTACCCAGTTTGTCCCCTTACCAGTTTTTTTAAAGCAAATCTCAGACATCATGTCATTTTAGTAATAACTATTTCAGTATGAATCTCTAAAATATACGTATTCTTTTTATTTCACTGTGTTTTCATGTATTTCAAGGATTATAAAGTATCTTACAGGTTTTGATTCACAGACCCTGTGCTACCTAAAATCTTTTTCTCCCTTTTGTCTCTTCTTGTAGCTTTTCTTTTTGGTTTGTAGTTGAAGAAACAGGTAAAAAAAAAGGAAATGTTTAAATGTTTTTCTTAAGAATCAGTGCTGAGCTTAGAAAAATGACTTCTTGGCTTTTATCTCTATACCCAACAATTAACCAGTGCATACGTCACCCTTACAGCAGCAAATGGCATACGTCTATCTTTAAGTTCATTTTTCCTAAGAGGCTACTTGGATTTTAGCTTCTTCTAGATTCCAGCATTTACAGTGCCACTGGGGATCAGGAAAATCTTTGGATCTTGTGAGCCACCAAAGAGGTACTGGGACTTGGAAAGGTCATTGCTAAGACTTGGAGAGACTAGACGAGGAGAGATTTTATCTTCAAGTCTTAGAGAGGCTAGATGAGGCAAGATTTTATCTTCCATATCCTGGTGTGTAATCCACCTCTTCCCGGTGCTCCACCCCATGGAGAACTGAGATGGGGCCCCGTCTGCCCAGACTCCGACTCCAGAGGTAGGCTGCGGTGGGTAGAGAAAGAGATGAGTGGGAATTAAATGTCTAGAGTGTCCTGGACAGTCAAAACCAACAGTTCAGCCACCAAATCTAAAGGGTGAATTAGCCAAAAAGAAGGGAGACAAGCCCAGTAGGTTAGGAATCAGGTAGGAGGAGAACACAGTAGAACTCAGGTTGGAAAAATGTTTGGGGATCTGGACAATCACAAAGAAAGGGGCCAAAGTACCCTAAAATGTGAAAATGAGTCCGTTTATTTTAAGGGACAGGATTTGAGCTGCTATTATTTAAACTACAACAACACTGTTGTAAGTTTAAGGTCCCCTAGTTCCCTTTCCCATTATGCCTGCCAGCACAGTTCAGAACTTGATTAGCAGTTAGTTTTCATCTTCTTCAGATACTTCTGAGCAGAAACTTTTTGTTTAATGTTTGAAAATTTAAAGGTTTTTTCTGTGTATGTGTGAGTATAACACATTTACATAGAAGTGGTAACTTTCCAAGTACAATTTAACAAATAGCAGATTTCAAAGAATGTTATGGGTTACAGTTCCACAGTTTCAGTACCCACAAAAAGGTGATAACTTTCAAAGTACCATTTAACAAGTAGTTACATAGGAAATTTCCAAGAATGTTATGAGTTACAGTACCATGGTTTCAGTTATTTCCTTATTGTGAAATGTAACATACATACAAAAAGGCAATAACTTTTGAAGTATAATTTAATAAGTAGCTATATGGCAAATTTCAAAGAATGCTATGGGTTACAGTTCCACCATTTCAGTCCTTTCCTTCTAGATACTCTGATACCCTGGCAACTAGAAAAAGAAAATTATATAGAGATTCAGTATTCATAATCCTTTGTTAAGTTCTATCTTGTCTGTTTCTACTGCTTCCTCTAGTTTAATCACTTTCCCGATCTTCAGGGATGTCTAGGCGGTGACCACCCTAACTTGTTCATGTTGATAAGGGATGTTGACATTATTGGAAAAGGCTTCTTTTTTAGAAAACATAATCACATCTTTAAAAATTAAAATAGTTCTTGAATATAATCCACTGTCTTGTCAGCACCCCCCATTAGTAGATGGTACCCTCTTGCTGTATTTGCTCCCATTCTTTTTCAGAAATAAAACTTCATAGATACAATTGCAGCCTCCTCTGTACACTTTTTCCCTCCTCACTCTCTCCTTTTCCCTGCTCTCCAGAAGTGACACACTCTTAAAATTGCAGGAAATCATTCCTCTGTCCATTTAAGATGCTCCAGGCTTGCTTCCAAAGGTGTCCGTAAAGAAACAACGTACAGATCCTTCCTGTCTCCCAACTGGCTGTACACTTTGAAAATTATATGAAATGTACTCTCTTCTGATTTCATCAAAACAACTTGATTTTTACACTCTGAAATCTGGGCATAGGAGTGTTGGAAATGGAGTTTTTTGAGTCGATGGTGCCTGGCACACACCTCTCAAGTTGCAAAGCAGGCGCAGTTTCTGGAGCCCTGGGGGCTGGGCGGGGGGTCCCGTCGGCTGCCAGGTGCAGAGGCCTGCGTGGTGCAGGCAGAGCCCGCAAGGTGGGCGGAATTAAAACCAGCCTCGGAGAATCGAATCGCTGCTCCACCTGTCCCCTCCCTGCCCACCCGCTGTGGCCGTCACCACCAGATCTAGTGTAAGGGTTACGAGTAGCCAAACCCAGGAACATCGTGCTTAATGTCATGGTTTCTGATAAAACAAGCTTTACTGAACATATTAAAATGCAAGCACAGTGTAAGAACAACATGCAGAAATGGGGGTGCTTTCTCCCTGTGAAGGGTGCTTTGTGTGAAGTAAGGCCATGTTTCCCAGATGGCTCTGGAACTCTGGCTAATTCGAATCAGAAGACTGCTTTTGGTTTTGTCTCTCTCCGATTGATGGGTCACGTCTCCACATCAGCAGCAGAAACAGTACAACTGGTTACGAGCCAACTCTGTCCCTGGTGGCGGAGTGAATTTAGCTGGCTGCCAAGGGAAGTTTCCACCTCTTGAGTTTCTGTAGCCTCCTGGGCTGGTTTGTTGGAGGGTGCTTGGTTATGACTCTCTGCTTAGTTTTCTGGCTCTGCTGGGTTTGCAGGAAAGGGTAGATTTCATCGTGATGGCAGTTTGGTTGTTGTTCTAAAAGCCTCTGAATGGAGTTTCCTAGGCTTAGGGAATTAGAAATCTCCAAATCATCAGGTATGTGGGAGTTGATTTATTCTTTCAGTTGCAAAGAAAATTTGTTTTAAATGGACTTTAAAAATGTGTATACTTTGATTCATCTTTGAAAAACAGCACTCTTCTGACTCTTCTCATTCTAGCATGGTAACATAGGAGGCTTACTGCTAGTTAATGATTTCTTTAGAAGGGTTTGGTTAAATGTTTCCTAACGAACAACTTGGTACTTTGTGTTTGACTAGTAGTGTCCATGTTGAAACTCTTCGGAACCCTAAGGCTGGATTGGCCAATGTGGGTTCTGAGTTAGATAACTCGTCAGTGCACCGACAGTCTTGGCCTCACATGCTTTGGAAATGAGGCTTTGCTGAGGTCAGAAGACTGCCCTTTAATAAAGAACTCCTGCTCGCTTGTTTCCAAGAAATCAGCTGATGAGTGGACTTCCAAGCCTGGTGTCATGCTGACGGCTCAGGGGCCCGTGACTGGGCAGCCTCGGCCATCTTCCCGTTGGGGGGCAGGGGACACACACTGGTTCTGGCCCGTGGGATTCAGGCAGCTTGAGTTGCCCCACTCAAGCCAGTCTGTCACACACAGATGGAGGCGTGAGGCTGGGCGGGGGCTGCCCCACGTCCGGCCTCCAGTGAGAACCAGAATAATTTCCCTGCAGCTCCTCGGGGCTCGGCCTCCCGTGTCCTGCTGCATCCGGCTTTGCTGACTGCCTCCTTGGGAATTCTCTCTGTTCTTGAGTCTTGAGACACGTTGCAGCTGTGTCCCAGGCTGCAATTTTCTGGCTTCTCCTTTTGCTTCTCCACTAATGCGGCTGCTGGTCGGGGATCTGCCCTTTGCCCTCACCGTCTGCCCTGTCTGGGCGTTGCCTGTGGGTGGTTGTGTGCTCCGGCTGCCTCGCTTTTCTGGGTGCACAGGACGTCGTCTGCTGCACAGCTTCAGGCTCAGGTCCTGATGGCTTTGGTTGCCACCTTCCCTCGCGCCTGTGCCCTCCGCCTCACGAGGTGCGCCCGTTCTGCCTGCTGTGGCCCCCGGCAGTCGCGACAGCTCGGCTCTCTTCGTCTGCACCCACCGCCTATCTCTGCCCTGGTGCAGCACTCGTCCCTCTGAGAGCTCTTTAGCCCATCTCCCTGCCTTGCTTCTGGTTTAGGCCTCCTGATCTGGTCTCCTGTCCTCCGCCTGCCCTGCTCAGGCTCCTGGGTGCTGCCATGCAGGGAGGTGGGCATGCCCCCCCACGGGCAGCCCGGCGCCCCTGCGTCGCATGCACATGCCAGGCAGACGTCGCCTCCCCGCGGAGAAAGCGTCGGGGTTACGGAGGTGCTGCCCCCCTGAGGCTCCCGTCAGGCTCACTGTGGCCAGTGTCAGCCAGTGGGCCAGCGCCAGGAGGCCACAGTGAGTGTTTGTCGACTGCACGGATTAGCGGACCGTAAGACGACTCTGCCTTGGACGTGCCCCGTGCACCCCAGCCCTTGGGTGCTCCTCACCCCCAACTCTCCCTACCCCTACGGGGTTTCCTTACTATCCAACCCTGGCTGAGTGCCCCCCTTTTTTGGCTCCCACCCTTCTTTTTCTTTCTTCCTTTCTTTCTCCTCTCTTTTTCTTCCTCTCCCCACTGCTCCCTCCCTCCCTTCCTCTCCTTGCTCTTTTTGAAATACTTTCGGTGAAATATACTATTTATACAGATAATTGATATATTTCAAAGTACAGTTTAACACATAGTTATAGAGCAAATTCCAAAGTGTAGTATGGGTTCCAGTTCCACATTTCAGGTATTTCCTTCTAGCTGTTCTAATATACTGGAAGGTAAAAAGAAATAGCTGTATAATGATTCAGTAGTCATAATGGTTTGTTGAACCCTAACTTTTCTGTTACATCTCCTCCCTCTCATTTGGTCGAGTTCTCATCTTCGGGGATATTTGGGCAATGCCCATTCCAACTTCTTTGTGCTGTAAAGGGGTGTTGAAATGTGGGCTAGGGGACGCAGCTGGTTGATACTCTGTGAGAGACTGAGACCTGTAAGTATCAGGGCTTATCTGGCATAGGAACAATCTGTAGGTTTTAAGTTTCTGAAAAAACAGTAAGTAAAACTTTTATAGAGAGTTAGGTAGAGCCATGGATTTTCTTTAGGATTTTCAGGAATACTGTTGGTTGGGGCTTGGCGTACCTTGGTGATTTGCAATATCTGGCTGAAGCTTGCATAAGAGTAGTCTCCAGAATGACCTCTGGACTCAATTTGAAATCTCTTAGCCACTGAAACCATATTTTGTTACGTTCCTTTTCCCCCTTTTGGTCAGGAAGTCTTTCTCAATCACTTGATGCCAGGGCCAGGCTCATCCCTGGGAGTCATGTCCCACGTTGCCAGGGAGACTTACACCTCTGAGAGTCAAGTCCCATGCAGGGGGGAGGGTAGTGAGTTTATTTGCCGAGTTTGGCTTAGAGAGAGAGGCCATATCTGAACAACAAGAGATTCTCTGGGGGTGACTCTTGGGTGTGTTTATAAGTAGGCTTAACTTCACCATTACAGAAATAAGTTTCATAAGGGCAGCCTAAAGATTGAGGGCTTGGCTTATTAAATTGGGATCCGCAATGCATAGGAAAAGATCAGGAATTTCCCAGGTTTGGGGAAGTTTGATAGTTCCGTGTTTTTCCTCCAGTCCCTCAAGGGACTTTGCAAATACCTTTCTGTTATCTGCCCAGAGTACTCTGGAATGTATCAGGGTATTATATTAAGCTATACAGAATCGCCAGATCTCATTCCCTATTCTAGGAGAGTATAGCATCTCAGAATTTAGAAATAACCCTTAAAACTCAGGAATAAATGTGACTGCTGTATGAATTTACAATCTAGGCCCTAATTTTCTTATAAGCATTTTCCAAAGGAGACCAGACAATATTTGTCCTTTTGTTTCTGGCTGATTTTCCTCAACATAATGTCCTCAAGGTTCATTCACCTCGTTGCCTGCCTCACAGCTTCATTCCTTTATGCAGTCGCACAATATTCCGTCGTACGTGTACATCTCAGCTTGCCCTTCATTCATCAGTCGAGCCCCTGGCCCCTCCATCCATTGGCTGTTGTGACTGTTGCCGCCTTAACCGTCAGCACGCGTGTGTCTATTTGAGTCCCTGCTTTCGGTTCTTCTGAGTATATCCTGCTAGCGGGATGGCCTGGCCCCACGGAGAGCCTGTGCTCAGCCTCCCGTTGGTCTGCTGCTCTCCCCTCAGGAGGCGTCCGCTGTTCTGCCCCCACTGCGTGGAATAGTAGACCTCTCCACATCTTCTCCAGCACTGCACCCTTCTGTTTATTCATTTATTACTGTTTTTTATCTGTGGTTTTTGTTGAGATATGTTCACATACCGTATACTCTATCTAAAGTATAGAATAAGCTGAGAGAGGACAAATACCCCAAGTGCAACTAAGAGTGACATTTTTGAGGAGCTGCAGCCTAGAGAGGAACGTCCTGGGAGAAAGCCACTTCGAAACCAGAACTTTGGAGCAGACACCAGCCACGGGCCTTCCCAGCCAGCAGAGCTTTTCCGGATACCATCACCCATCCTCCAGTGAAGGGACCCGATTGCTGATGTGTTACCTTGGACACTTTATGGCCTTAAGACTGTGACCGTGTAACCAAATAAACCCCCTTTTATAAAAGCCAATCCATCTCTGGTGTTTTGCATCCTGGCAGCATGAGCAAACCAGAACAGCCCCCATCCCCAGCCTCAGCAGCTGTCAGTTCACGGCCCCCACCTACTCCCCACTCTAACCCCAAGTTTTTTAAGTATCTGTTAATGTTTCAGTAAGCAAGTCCAAAAAGCCATGTTCTTTGAAAAATTACTAAAATATCACACCTATAAAAATTAATAGTACCTAAATAACTAGGGGCTGATAAGAGCTTTGGAGTTTTTTGGGTTATAATTGTTTAAAATTGAGAGGATGATGGTTTTACAACTAAGTGAAGATAATGTGAGACATTGATTGTTTATCTTGGATAGGACATATGCTATATGGAATTAGGAACCCCCTATTTAATAAGTCAAGCCCTCGGTTTTGAGGCTTGCTGTAGTGAAACTTATGGCTGTAAAGGGGAGGCTAAGCCAACCTATAATTATGCCTAGGAGTCACCTCCAGAGAACCTGTTTTGTTGCTCAGATGTGGCCCTTCTCTGTAAGCCTAACTCTGCAAATAAACTCACTACCCCCCCACCGCATGGGACATGACTCCCAGGGGAGTGAATCTCCCTGGTGACATGGGACACGACTACCAGGAATGAGCCTGGCCTTGACTTTAAGGGACTGAAAATGTCTTTTTGACCAAAAGGGGGAAAAGAAAGGTAACAAAATAAGGTTTCAGTGGCTAAGAGATTTCAGATAAGATTGAGAAGCTATCTTGGAGTTACTCCTATGCAAGCTCCAGCTAGACATCCCAAATGCCCACAGTAGTCCATGCCCTAACCAACAGTAGTCCTGAGATATCTAGGTCCCTATCTGAGACTCTATAAAAGTTTAACTCACTTACTTGACTTTTCAGAAACTTAAATTCCCCAGAGTGTTCCTATGCCAAATAGGTCCCAAAACCCAGAGGCAATAGCCTCTCCAAGGAAATCAACCGGATGCGTCCCCCTTCCCCATGATGTTGACACCCCTTTTCAATATGAACAAGTTACGGTGGTCACTGCCCAGAAAGACAGTGATCAAATGAGACAGAGGGATAGCAACTGACAAGATAGGATTTGACGAAGTATTTAGAATACTGAATCTTTATATAAATAATTGTTTTTTAGTTTCTAGGGTACTAGAATAGCCAGAAGGAAATAACTGACATGGTGGAACTGTAATATATAACATGCTTCGAAATTCGCTTTATAGCTACTTGTTAAATTATACTTTGAAAGTTACCACCTTTCCATATATGTTTGCACAATAAGGAATTAACTGAAATTGTGGAACTGTAACCCATAGCATTCTTTGAAGTTTTCTCTCTAACTACTTGTTATGCAAATCATACCTTGAAAGTTATCACTTTTCTGTGTGTGTATATATATAAATATATATTTCACAATAAAAAATGTAAAACATTAATAAATCCACAAAATATTCTTGCAGTAACAATCAGGCCAGTGCTTACCTGACCAAACAACTGGACACTATAACCCGGCCAAGTTGACACCTGAACTTCACCATCACAGCTCACTCCTTGTGAAGCTGGCATCCATACACATCTCCTTAACCATGCTGAATCTCTCAATAAAGAGAATAAGTCATATTTTTGCCTAGCAATATTCAACTATCCTGCATACAACTGGAAATGCACTAACTCTTTCTAGAACAAGGTGCAAGCTCTTGAATAGTCACTCTTAAACTTAACATCCTATAATTTAAGTACCATGGCAAAGTTAATACAACTTATGTTATGTGATAAGAGGATAAGATAGAGAAGAAAACAAAGATATTTGCTTCCATGTGTATTTACAAACATACCCATAACAAAAAAACGGAAGAAATATAACCATTGAAGTCCTCATTTGTGTGAAACAAAATTAACAGTTCCTTAGTATGAAGAATTCAGTAAGTATTTAAATTTCTTATAAATGTGATTTTTTTTTGACAATTTATTTGAATCAGGATCCAAAAATCCTCAGTGGTGATAGGTTGACATGTCTCCTAAGTCCCTTTTGATGTAAGATTTCCTCTCCATCTTTTTTTTTCCTTGAAAAAGCAGGTCATTCATCTGTATCTGTCCTGTGTCTTATGTCCCCATGTCCCGGTTGAGACGTGTCCCTTTAATCTGTGTCTCCTCTGAGTTGGTAGCTGGATCTGGAGACGTGACTGGGTCCAGGTCCGATCTGGGTGGTGTCCTGTGCTTGCCTCACATGCTGTCCGGCTGTGTGTCTGTGTTGTTGGAAGACACCGATGATCTGGGACTAGGTTTATTATTTCAAGTTGGGATTGCAGAACGGTGACGTTCTGATCCCCTCCTTTCCTCGCTTGTTAGCTGGGTGCTTCTGTGAATTCGCACTTCCCTCACTCCTGCTTGTTACCCAGGTTGGAGTTTGTGGAGGAAAGTCAGGATAAGCGCGTGATTCTTCCCCTTTATTTGACAGTTTAATCATAAGTTGTCTCACTGCTATCCTCCAACAATGACCCAATTTTAAAAAAATTAAACATATTTGACATGTTTCAGTCTGTTTCATTTATTTATCTTATCTGTGCTCGTATTTGTCATTTTTGGCAAATGCAAGACTGTGAGTTGGCTTCTGAGTTCTTTTGCCATGACCTAATAATAATAGTCTTTCATAGCTTCTTTGCTCTCAGGTGTGACAAGATACTCCAGGCTCAACTTCCCTATTTTCTGCCTTTGCTCCAAAGCTCCTGCCTCCTTTTTTTTTTTTTTCCATGGTTTAGAGAGTTTAAGGTTTATTAGAGGTTTCTTCCACAGCAGAAGAAAGCAGGGGGGAGCCATCAGGAAAGAAAGGCAAAAATGGCTCTGGCCATCATTCTGAGAGCAGCATATTTTAAAGGAAAAACCCATGTTGGGCATTGGGGGGAAGGGTCCTGCTGAGTGTGTTCTGGGCTTTGATTGGGCGAGTGCTTATAACTTTCTGCTGACTGGCTACTACGGTTTTAACATACTCCTCTTCTTTGATATGCACTGTATTATCTATGTGGAGGAAGTAGGCCTTTTGGCTTGTTTATCTGGTCTTGCCTTGTCCGCCCCCTGGGGTCTGGGCGCTACTGTGAATGGGATTTCTGAAACAGCTTTCCACCCTTAGTCTGTCGCCTACCTGGTATCTATGAGATCAGCAGCAGGGCCCCTGGATCAGACATTCCTTCTATCTGTTAGACTCTTTTTTTTGGGGTCTGACATTCTTGCCTTTTATTTTTAATAAAAAATCGGTACGGGTTTGGGTAGAATTTTGGGTTAATGCTTTAACTTAGCTCAAAGCAACTTTTTTAGGGAGAAGGGACGTTGCACTCGTCTGTTAGCTGCTTCCGGCTGGACATGGACGGAGTTGGGGAAGAGTTGCTTTGAACTAAGCTTTAGCATTATTAGATTGATGTTTGGGTATCATCTGCTGGAACTGGCTGGTAGTGAGGCTTTTGCTGTGGCAGGAGCAGATTTTCAATTTCTCTTTGTAGCAGGAGTATGTTTTCAGGTTTTCCTGGTTAGTTATGGCCACTATTGACCTATTGATAAATTTAATTAGAGATTGTAAGAGGTAAGGAGCAAAAAGGAAAATTAATATAAGGATAATTACTGGC
>PVKY010010717.1:0-12452 GCA_004027775.1 Bradypus variegatus
ATGTTTTTCATTGTTTCTTTTTAATTAACTTTCTTTTTAAATTAACTATGTCAAAAAATTTATAAAAAAAAATAAAAATCATTTCAAACAAACCATAACAAGGGAGTAGGAAAAAGACAACCTAAAATAACTACTTTACTTCCAACATGTTCCTACTCTACCCAAAGAAAATAACCTAGTATAGCAACATTTCTGTGAACTTGTTCCTACTGTACCCATCAGAAATTTACCAACCATAGTCATTCCTGGGCATTCCCAGAATGTTAAATTTACCCACCATAGCTTATCTGTTCTTATTGGGTTATTGTTCCCCCTTCATTAATTCCTCCCTAATGTTAGTTCCCCTACATTCTACATTACAATTTATTTTACATTTTTCAGTGTTTGCATTACTGTTAGCATATAATATTTCTCTTTTTGTGCCTGACTTATTTTGCTTAGCATTATGTCTTTAGGGTTCATCCATGTTGCCATATGTTTCACGACATTGTTCCTTCTTACTGCCACATAGTATTCCATCATGTGTATACCATATTTTATTTATCCGCTCATCTGTTGAAGGACATTTGGGTTGTTTCCATCTCTTGGCAATTGAGAATAATGCTGCTATGAACATTGGCATGCAGATAGCTGTTCATGTCACTGCTATTAGGTCTTCTGGGTATATACCAAGAAGTGCAGTCGCTGGATCGAAGGGTAACTCTATATTTAGTTTTCTAAGGAAGTGCCAGACTGACTTCCAGAGTGGCTGAAATGTTATACAGTCCCACCAACAATGAATAAGTGTTCCAGTTTCTCCACATCCCCTCCAGCATTTGCAGTTTCATGTTGGTTTAATGGTAGCTATTCTAATTGGCAAGAGATGGTATCTCATTGTGGTCTTAGTTTGCATCTCTCTAATAGCTAGTGAAGCTGAACATTTTTTTCATTTGTTTCTTGGCCATTTGTATTTCCTCTTTGGATAACTGTCTTTTCATATCTTTTGCCTATTTCATAATTGGGCTGTCTGTACTATTGTCATTAAGTTGTAGGATTTCTTTATATAGGCAAAATATCAGTCCTTTGTCAGATACATGGTTTCCAAAATCTTTTTCCCATTTATTTGGTTGCCTCTTCAGCTTTATCAATGATTCTTATATTTGAATGCTTCATTTTGTCCATCACATTCCTGAGATCCATTTCAAATTTTTCAATTTTTTTCACCATTCGTTCTTTTGTGCTTTCACTTTCCAACCTGCTTTCTTTGAGTTTGCTTATACATACCTCTGCTTCTTCTAATCTTGTGCTGTGTGTTTCCAGAATCTTTTAATTTGATCAACAGGTTCTTTTATTTCTGTAAGATTCTCTATTTTTTACTTACTCTTCAAAATTTTTCTTTATGCTGTTCTAGGGTCTTCTTGATGTCCTTTATATCCTGAGCTATGATATTGGTATTTATGATTACTTCTTTGATTAATTGCTCCAAGTTCTGTATCTCCTCTGGTTTTTAAATCTGGAGTTTGGGTTATCGATATCTACTGTTTTCTTCATCTGCTTTAAAATTTTATGTTGTTTTTGACCTATTGGCATTTTTTTGTCTTGATAGAGTTCTTTTAGGATATATAGAATTATTTGAACACATTGACAATTTGACAGATCTACAGCTTGGTGCAGTGCACCTTCCATGAGCTATCAGCAGATGGTGCTCCTCAGCCACCTCTCACCCTCAAACCAGTTCTCCCCAAATTTGCATATCCCATAAATGGGGTATAAGCCATGTGGAAGTCCTATCAATGCACCAATTTTACATGAGCAGTGGGGACCACCAGCCTTATTGGTGGGGGGCATGCCCCATGCAGTTTGGCAGGGAGATCACTTCAATACACAGTAATTCCAGCCTTTCCCATTGCTGCAGGTGGTGTGTCCTCTGGCTGCAGACCTATGTGACTACCCCTCCAGTTCACATGTCCTGCAGTCCCTCTCTGTGGGGCATCCACAGGTTCCTGGGGTTGGGGGAGCATTCCTGGCACTTCTGTGCAGCACCCCTGCCTTTAGGTTGTGCACACTATGGGCTCCCATGGAGGGAGGGTGGATACCTTTGCAAGCCCATGGAATCGTGAATTCCCTTTCAAAGCTGGTGCTGTGGAAGGGTGTCTCCCACCCAGTTGCAAAGATAGCTGCATGCGGTGTGAAGAGCTACCCACTTTCACTCTCCTAGGCCAGCGGCAATGGCCTGTCTCTGTCATGGGAGTTTCTGGTCACAGGTCTGCTTGTCTATGGCTTGGCTCCTTGCTACCGCAGCCTCTTTCAGGGTTGAACACTCACCCCCTTGTCTGTGGCTTGGCTCCAGCATGGCTCCCTACTCCCAGGAGGCTTTGCAGGGAAAACACTTTGCTAGGATAATATAGAACTAGATTTTTTGGAGCAGATGGCTCAGGGATCAAGGGCTCAGGCTATGGACTCAGCACATCTGCCCCCCCCCACGTGGGTGAAATGCAAGTATAGATGAGAGTCTTCCTATTTCATACGGCTGTTCAAAGATAGACAAGCATTAGTGAGTATAAAGTACTCACTCATGGAACACTGTGAGCCATCACTGTTAATATTTACAGATGGGCCAAAAAAGGGAAGTTTCAGCCAATACATTGGCAAAAGGGCAAGAGTTCAGGATGCTGTGGATACATCAGTGACCAACCTTTTTCATCTTTCTCAGCCCATTTCTTTGTGCTTGTTGTCTTCCACGTGTGACATTCCTTGTGAGTCTGTCTTAGTCTATTGGCTAGGTGTATCTTCTATAGAACTTTAATGCAATAAATAAAATAAACTATGAAGATAGAGGAAACTATATAAAAAGTGTTGCCTTATGTTATATAGAAAATGTGCTAAGAATTTCAGGATAAAATCTGTGGGGCACATTAAATTTCAGGCACCTATAATACATTGAGGAAAACAAAAAGAGATCAATAGCAACACCAGATATCCAGCCTCCTGATTAATGTGAGCCACAGATATCACATGCTATGGATCCACTATAGATATGTGGAAGTGAGAGTATTCACTCACTTTTCAGAGATAACACCAGGAATCTGCAATTGCAAAAAATGAACGATGGATTCTGATGTGGCGTGGAATCTTGAATTTTGTGAAAGGGTGTTGACAAGCTAAAGACCAATTCTTAATATAGTTCTGTTCTCCATCAGACATATCCAAGGTGTTTACTCTCATATTGCTCACTCCTCCCTCCATTGAACTGAAAGCACCAGCTGAAACTGCACACCATTTATGCGCCACAAACTAATCTATTTTCTGTCTTGTACATACATTGTAATTTTAGTTGGACTTACTTCCTATTGTCAGTTTTACTTTACCGGGCTTTTCTTCATCCTTCTTGAATCTACTTATATATATCATCTTTGGAGCCTTCCTGAACATTCAAACCAATGTTGGTCACTGTTTTGTGCTCCCTCAAATATCCTCATATCCCCAGAAAGACATGCAACACACTTCACTGTGATTTCCATTTCAAATTTCGCCTCCTCTGGACTGTATGAGCTGAAAAGAGTAGAGATAGCACCTGTCTGTATCACTCTTGTACCAGTACCCACAGAGTGTATGCTATATGAACAGACTCAATGAATGTGATCAATATATGTATTAAAGAATAAATAATATATAGAAAAAGTCTTTGATTTAGCTGTATCAGCATGGGGCCATATTTTCCACATCTTGCCATTGGGGTCAGTCTTTCTGTCTGTTCTTCTACGTAGTAAAGGAATATGAAATATGTAATCCCTTTACCTAAAATAAAAATGGAGGGACATTGAGGGAACATTCTCCTAAACTGAGCCCTCAGTACTTCTAACATCCAAGTCCCCCAAGAGATGGTTCAGGATATGAGGACTCTGCCTCAAGGCTGACAGCCTCCGTCTGCACTGACAATTGGTCTTCTTATGGGATTTTTCTCAGTTCAATGACTAGAGGTAGAATTGGTGTACATACCAACTGCAACATGAAATACTTGAGATAAAGGCAGAGATATTCTTGGGGCTCATAAAGTTGTCCCAGGGCCAGTGTTCAATCAGGTGATACTTAGAAAATTGTTGGGAGATAAGTGGAAGTGAGTTAATCAGGTATCAGAGGGTGAACTATCTGTCCTTCATGTTCCATGTTGCTCCTTCTTGTCATATTACAATTCTGTGGTTTGAGATTCCCATCTCCCTTGTGTGGGGACATACAATGTCCATATTATGGAGAAAGGCTACCTGATCAGCTGGAGAGAATTCTAGGTAAAAGAGATAAATTATCCTCCTGAAAGCTTAACCCTAGGAATTCTTGGACTGTGGCTTTGGTACAGAATATTTCATATAAAGATCATGTTAGTAGTGACAATCTTTCTTCCAGAAAGCATTTTCTATGAGACAAGTAAACATAAATGCTTGAACAATTTTTAGAGAACTCAATAAAATAATGGCAATATTTATGTTTTAGTATGTTGTTTTAAAAGCTTACATCTACAATATTTAAAACCATTTTATTGATTTATCAGTTTTTAGCCATATTGAATGATGTGAATTATATCATAACATTTAATTGCATTTTCCTCTCCTGTTTTTAATTTGTAAGAGCACCTCTTCATTTGCCAAATGCTTCTTTACGGTCTCCTGTTCTTGCTTTTTGGAAGCAAAGTCTCTAATATCTTTGCAGATATTGTTTTTAGTTTTTTTTCCTTTCTCTCTGCTTTCCTTATCACGTCTGTTCCTTTTGAGTCCCTCTTCCTTTGTTAGTTCCCCCTCTTATCTGGTGTCTGGTGATCCTGGGATTTTCAGTTACCTGACCAAGGAGATGATCCTAGCACTTAGGGCTGCTGAGCTTCGAGCCTGCATCTGGCTAGGACATTCTGCTGAGGCATTCCTAACTACCAGTCCTTTATTTGCTGGGAGCTGCTGCAGAGAGGAGACCTCCTCTGCAAGGAGACTCAAAACTTGGCTCTGCCCCTACTTGGCTGTGCTTCTGAGCTCCTCTCCTAGAGGTCTCTTTCCAGTCACTTCTGGGACAGATGGCCATGCTTGCCAGTAGCATGGGTAGGGAGAGAGTTCTGGGGTCTTCTTTTGCAGCTGCAGTCTCATGCACAATGCTTCAGGCACTGGCCTCCACACCCCTGTCTGCTAAAGCAGTGACACCGTCCACCTAGCTCCAGCTCCACAAGATTCCCATCTTTTCGCCCTCATGGGTTTTTGCCTTTATAAAAACCCTTTCCTATCATATTAGAGGGGTAGATTACCTCCTCAGGAGGAAGAGGAGGCAAACCTGTCATATTTAATAGGAGGTCTTCTTTATTAAATACAGACTTACCCAACTGGGGAAGCCACTTTGTTGAGGTTTACTGGGCCAACAATATCAAGAGCCTGAGCTTACCGAGTTGGCTTCTTCCAGGTTGGAAAACTAAATTCCAGGCTTAGAACTGGGTCCAGCACAGGGCAGTTGTCCAGAGCAGCTCTTCCAATACCATGGGTGACCACACTTAGCCTTTTAAAATTAGTTAAGGGACTAAGGGGACTCTACTTGCATACCCTTCAGGACAGACTGGTTTCACGCGCCCCATCCCTAGGACTGAAGTTCTACCAACTGTGTTTCAATCATATCTAAGATGCCATCAGTTTTAAGATGCACTATTGTTTCTTCTACGACTAGGAAAGAGAAAATGTTGCCAATTCAATGAGAACACACCATTCATTTTTACGTACCTCCTGATATTTTAGAGATGTCAAAATGCAAATATGCGTCTTAAAAATCGATTATATATGGCGTTCTTTCGCCACTTTTATTATCTCGATAGTTTGGGAGATGGGCTTCTGAGGCTGCAGCGGCTCCTTCAGCGCAGGTAGTGGCCGGCGCGAGTCTCCCAGGCCTCTTCTGTAGGAGTGAGTGACAGCGCTTCGCCTGAAGACCCCCGTGACCGCGAGAGTTCGGTACTTCCGGGAGCTTCCGCCGTCCCCTGCATCACGTGAGCACGGCAGGGAGGAGGGGCGTGGTACGGAGACTTGGCTGCGACTCACCCAAGATGGCGGCGCCGGCCCTGCCTCTGGTGAGTGAGCTCGCGGTGCCCCTCTGGCTTGCTCCGCAGCTGGCGGGAGCGGGTCGCCGCCCTGGTCCGGGGCGCTGAGCCCCGCCCGGAGGCGCGGAAGCCGGTGCCGGTGGTGGCTTGTGCCCGCGCGTCCCCGCCGCCGGATACCAGGGGAAAGTTTTTGCGTTGTTTTGTTTCAGTCAATGAAAATCGACTTACAGAGATGTTGCTGTTGTAATAAAAACGCGTTAGGATTTCAAAAAGATCTTGGTGATTGAAGGTACCTTGTATTGGACTGTCGCATTGTTTGTTCAATTCTTCCTTATGGTTCTTAACAATTTCGTACACATTTTTCTAATTTGATAAAAATTTTCGAAAGCATGGGTGTTTTGAAACTTTTGAAAGTATGAGAGGGTTATCAATCAGGTCATAATAAATGTTTCTTGAGAGTTTAATGTTCATCAGACAAAATTCTGTGTACTTTGTATGTGCTAACTCATTTCTCACAAAGTGTTAATAAGAGGTGGCCATAATTATTGTTCACGTAGATAATGAGAAATCTTAGGCAAAGAGAGGATAAGCGACATGACAAATTCTGACAAAGGTTGCCACTCAGAATCATCCTCAAGTAATCTCAGAGGCTCCTCAGTTACCAGCTTTAGTAGTAGGTAGGTCCTCTTATTGTTCCCACTCTGCAGAGTGGAAAATGAGATCATAGAAAGGCCGAGTCACCCCAAAACTCTCACCTGTGCTTTCAGTCCTCCACTTTCTAGATTATCCTGCTTCAACTTTTGCAATGAAAAGGTTTTGAGATGGTTAGTACACAAACACTGTTTTCTTTTAACATTTGGGACTTGTGTTTCATTCACGTTAGTGAATTCCCATTTTGAAGGATCCTGACTTCCTGATTAAATGATGATATGGTCTTTATCATTTCTTTGTTTGAGATCAGGTAACGAGCTGCCTGGGATTGGAAATTTCCTTCTTACTGATGACAAAAATAACTGTGTAATTAAGGATACAAATATCTGGATCATTCTTCCAGTTACTGCTCATCTAGTAACATTTCCTAATTTATTTGGGCCATAGGTTTCACTCATACTTAAAATGAAAATATAATTTAAACTATCATTTACTGCATCCTTGCTATGTTATCATACCAATCAGGACAATTTCCAGTCTTCCAGCTGGTGATCTAAGGTATGTGGAGGACGTCTCACTCTTCCCTTAAGCAAAAAAACTTCTGGGTTTTCCATAGCTTTACATGGACCAAATTCTAGCACTGTAGAATCTGGGATTGGGGATAAGTTCAGAAACACATCATAAAAGTGGAGCATCTTTGGCCCACGGTCCCTCTGATTCACAGAGCTTTGCTACCCAAGCCTCTACAGGAGTTTAGAAGCCCTCTCCAAAAGAACTGACCCATGTCTAGGACACCTGCATAGCTGAGGATCCAGCAAGCTTTAAGCCACACAAGATAGACATGTAATGGAAGAGAAGAAACAATCAGCACAGACTCATAATGTCAAACCCCGTGGCTTGAATGTGTGTGTGCCCAGTGGGTTCTCAAGTATTTTCTATTCCAGGGACCCTGGATGGAGGGTGGCTTGATCCCCACCTGATCCCCACTCCCTTTTTTTTAATCTTGACTCTGACATACTAAAGGTGTATTTTATAAAAACCTGTTAAACAGGCTAGAGCTGGAGACATAATTGGCTTTTGAGAAACATTAGTGCAAAACTTGCCTTTATTATGTGGAAGAAGCCATTTTGTACTACTTTAGTTAAAAGTTGGATTAAATAATCTCAACGGTGGTGTTTGTGGACCTTATTACCTAATTTTCTATCATTTGCCCTAGACAGAGAGGGCAAATAATAGGTAAATAATGTTTATGATGTTCTGAAACCCAGGCTTCTTGATTCCTTTACCGTTAGCAACATGTACATTAACAAATCATGGAGTAGTGGAGTTCATTGACTAGTTTTAACAAATTTGGCCCTCTTGACACTGTTCTAGAACAATGCTCTGGGCTTGTCAGTGAGGGGGACCTAAGATCTATTGAGATCTGGGTACAATTAAAAGCCAGACTTGGCAGGGGCCTTTTTCCCATGCTGAAACTGTACTCATTGCCTTTCTGATAGGCCTGATGAATCACTGTGTCCTGTATCCAGTGCTTCATGCAGTACTTCTTGGGCCTCTGCTCTTGGACAGATGCTTGTCTTTTATGTGTCACACAGATCAAACACTAGTCTTGCATATCTTTTCTTTTCTTGCCCTTGAAGGTGATATTAATTTAACTCCAATTTCATTGAATTCTTCATAAGGGAAAAAAATTCAGTGTACTAGCTGGTATATAATTATAAGTATGTTAAAATTTTTTGAAGAAGATTTGAGTGAAACTAGTGTCACTATATTTTTATTTCCTTGTACAGCCCATTTTTTTTTCTGGGTTATGGAGGAAATTAAGATTTAGCTGTATGAAAACATTTTTCTCCACGATGAGCCTTATGCCATTATAAACATACATGACTTACTCATGAAAGGAAAGAGGGAAACTGCCTTTGTATTTCTCTTCCTTGTGAATATGTTCAGTCATTGTCTTGAACCTGTCTCAAATTCCTGCTGTTTTATGTTTTGGATGTTATCTTGTCATAAGAAGCTGAACTTTCCAGAGAGAGATCTGGAAATTCAGAATGATCAGATCAGGTAATAAATTTGTGCCTTCTATGTCAATAGACTAAAAATTTCCACAGGAAATTGTTTGGATCTCAGTGCTTTATTAAATGATTCATGAATTGGGTATCATCCAAATCATGAAATGAAGGGGCGGGTTAAAGAGCAAGAGCAAGAGCAAGGTTAATACAGGCAGAACAAGGAAGTCTTAAAGAAAATAATCTTATTGATTGGTGTACAGGAACATTTTCCTTGTCTTAGCCTAGAGGAACTAAGCTACAGAAGTGAAAGGTAGCTGGGGAGTATGATAGATTGTTTTCAGATTTCAGGTTCTGGGAGAGCAAGCACTTACAAGAGAAAGGAATTTAGTTAACCTTAAGTTTGCTGATATAGCGCTTAGCATGAGGGATTCCATCTCATGCCTATTTATTTAACAGTTTCTCCAATTTTGATCTATCTCAGTTATTGAGAGCTGTGATCAAAATTTTTGGTGTTGGGCACCACTCTCGCTTACTGCCTAAGGGCTTGAACTAGTAATTGAAGGTTGTTTTGATGTTGGGCTCATAGGTGGTCATGATGTTGTCAGTTTTTCCTTGTTCATTGATTTTTTTTTGTCATTCCTTGCATGAAGAAAGCAATTCCTAGTTCACAAGCAGCTGGGTACTCCCATTTAATACTCGAGAGAAACGAGGGCACCACGGAGACTATAATGAGTGCTATGAGTAATAAAATATCCAAATGCCATCTCTCAATATGCTTCTAAGCTCAGGTCCCATGATTTAAACCAGCTCAAATCAAAGTGATTTTAAAATTGCCCTAAAAATGACCTTACCTTTTTGAGTTATGTGGCTTTTTCAGTTATTTCATGCAATTGTGTCTCAGCTTCCCCACAGATGTTATTCAAGCACAATAGGTGGTGTTGGCAATGGCAAAAAATGCCTCCTTGTTCAGATAATAAGTAATCAAGGACAAAAATGCTATTGTCCAAAACAAGTATAGCTAGTAAATCTAATGACATCTAGATTGGTTATAAGAGCATGTATGGAGTCATTAATTGTGAAGGTACCAATTTACAGTCATAGGATTCTGCCTCATCAGGTAAAGGTAGGGGAGTAGCAGCATTAAGAGTATTTCAGTACCTTAGGTGAAGATTTCAGGGTGAAAGCACCGGCAACGGCATCAATTTGCAGGCTACAGTAGGCCATAGGTTTGGAGTTTCTTGTGTGTTCTTGAGGTACCATTTCTAAGACTTGTTTATGCAACTAGAGCATCCTATTATTTCCTGTTATCAAGGATGACAGATTCTGATTAAGTCTATATGAATAATAATATTGCTGTAAAGATAACATTCAATAAGAGTTTCCAAATTCTGGAGGGGTCTGGCAGGTAATAAAAATGAATGCTTCATGAATTGTAGATAGTTTAAGGGGAACAGGTTAGGGATTCCTTGTATCTAGAAAGTAGAACAGTAAAATATTGGCATTAATCCAAACAACTGCAATAATTCTTTATCAGTTCATTTAGTCCTAAGTAATTAATTCTTGTTTCACTTGATCTTGTGTTAGCAATTTCATGAACTGATCTGCTTCTACAGTAGAATTCTGGAAATTTTGACACAGTCCAGTGTTATGCTTTCAAAGTTCTTTAAGCAATGTCATTAGAAGCTGGTACCTTAGAGAACTTTGGATAGTCTTTTTAACAGGTGTCTGAGATAGTCCTTTCTGTTGAAGATGAAGCACACTGGCCTGTAGCTGACTGCATATGTTTTCAGGGAAGCATAAGAATAGAAACTATCTGTAGATACAAAATAGTTAAAATGGCTATGGTTAATTTATTGCTGTTTTAAAAATTATCTGATGAATGTTCATTAAACATTATTATAAGAATGGCTGAACTTACGAACAATGATACTATTGTCCAGATTCAGGCACATAAGTACTTGGACATCTCATGGACAGTGAGGATATTGACACATCTCTAAGAACTTTATATAACTTCTGATATGTTTTTATTAATAACATGATATCCTATAAATTTATTAGAAATTTATATTTAAATTAGAAATCCTTTTTAATTTGATAACATTTTCCATGCAACTGATAACATGAAATAAACCTAACTAGTTTTAGCACCTCTTCATTTCCAAGGTGAAAGAACAAATTCTTTGTGATTTTCCAGGGGCCCTCAGGAAAATCCCAATGATGGTTTGAATCAAGAAGATACAGCATCTTATTAAAAGCAGACCAGTAATCCAAGAGAACTCATTTTAACAGAGAGAAAACCAAGTTCTGGTTTTGTGTGAAGATACTGTCTGATGAGAAAACTTGAAAATCCTATAACCTTATACCTGAACCATGTCAAATAAAATCCCTTTTCTGCAGTCTTTCTACAACTTTCACACCATTACGATGGCCTAAATATTCCTGTTTCTCATTCTGCAAAGAGTTATTTTACTTTAAGACAAAACTACTACTTTAACCTTAACAAAACACATCTTGCATACCTTACCTTATTTAAGGTATCAGAAATATTTTGGAAACTGTCTTCAAGCTAACATCTTTCAAACACAATTACTCTTTAAATCATATTTACATTTTTCATCCTCTTAGAGGTCTAGTAGATAAAATAGTAGTTTATTTGATCAGTAATCCTGTATAAATTTAGGAAGAACACACCCAAGTAGAGTAAACTTATATGGTTATATTGTTCTTAAATTGATAATTCCAAAGGCAAAGATATTTTTATTTAACTAATAATATTAAATTTGTCCTGTTTGCCAAAGGGTTTCTGAGTTATGGGAACTTTAATTTTCTTCAAAACACTAAGATTCAGTCTATGAATATTCTTGTTTCATTGGAAATATAAGCTTGGTTTTCTTAATTTCTGGAATGTTAGGACTATTATTTTTTATACAAATGTCTTTATCCTTGTCAGTTTGATTAGAGCTCTTTTAAGGAGTTCATAAGTTAATTTGGTAATACCATACAGAGATAGGAAAATATCATACAACAAATCTACAGACAGACACAAATAGAGAGCTTATAGCTTCAATTAAATTTTTTTTTTCTGTTGGACATATAACATAGAAATCTCATGAACTTTTAATTTATTTGCCTTTTGCAATGAATCCTTTAATGAAAATATTTTAGAATATTGTAATTTCTTAATGTACTCATAGTTGTGCATACAACATTTAGAAAATATTTGAAATGATTTAATACATTTTCATTACTCCAGAAAAGAAATAAAAACAAAAAAAGAAAACCCAAATCCTCCCTTAAGCCCATATCCCCCTCCAATATTGAACCATAGTATTGGTGTGGTACATTTGTTACTGTTGATGAAAGAGTATTAAAACATTACTTTTAACTGTAGTCCACTTTGCCTAGGTACATTTATTCCCATGAACCCCTGTTATTAACTTAGTGTCATAAATTTGTTATAGTTCATGAAAGAACTTTTTAATATTTCTACAGTTAATCACAGGAGTTGTCCACCACAAGATTTACTGTATTATACATTCCCATGTTTTAACCTCCAACTTTCCTTCTGGTGACATACATGACTCTAAACTTCCCCTTTCCACCACATTCACAAAACATTCAGCACTGGGCGTCTTTCTTGTTTTGACAATAAATATCCTTACTACTTTCTCAAAAAAAAAAAAAGTCAAATGAATTCCACAATTATTCAACAGATACGTATATGAAAGTACCACATCCCCCAAAAAAGAAAT
>PVKY010010718.1:0-12451 GCA_004027775.1 Bradypus variegatus
ATTATAGTGGAGGCCCTTAGTGGGCTGGGACTTGTACTGAGCTACCCTGGCTTCTAAAGTAGTCACCACCCACCCTCCACCTTAAATCCAGCCACACATGGAGCCTTGGGAAACCTTTATCTCAGTCCTCAGTTAGGATTCAGCTACATACGGACTTGTCTGATGGAATGTGTGGTGGGTACCCGAAGCCTCCATGGAGCTGTGACATACTAAGAGATGCCTGGCTACATTCCAGCCACAAAGAAAAAGAACTAAAATTAAAAAAAAAAAATCTTTCTCTAGACTGGTGATAGAAACAAGGAAGATCTACAAAGTAAGAAAGGTGATAGTTACAAAAACTTGACGTTGAAAACCTATTGTGTAATGAAGTTGTGTCCCAATGCTTTATACAGAACTCTTACTAGTCTACAAGGTCCTGTGTGATCGTTTCCAGCCTTACTCTCCAGCATTATCCTGTACCACTCTTCTGCTCATTCAGTGCTCCAGGCATACTGGCCTTTATGTTCCTTCGCTTGGCCAAGCTCACTCCTGCCTCAAGGCCTTTGCTCTAGCTATCTCCTCTACCTCAAGCACTCTTTCCCAGACTTCATATGTCCAACTCCTTGTTATTCAAGTTTCAGCTCAAACAGAATTCAGAGAGACTCTTTCTAGCCCCATTTGAAAAATCACTTGCGCATTTCTATCACTTTATTTTAAGCACTGATCAATGCTACCTGAAGTTGTATTTGTTCATTGCCGCCCCCCCCACCTTTATAATGAAAGCTACCTGAGGTTAAGGATGTTGTTTGCCTTGTTCACATTTCTAACCTTAGCACCTAGCAGATTACCAGGCATTTGGAAGGGTAAATACATTCCTTGCCACTAGAGAATCTAATTCATGGAACTGCAAAGTTAGAAGGGAAAAACAGATTATCTGATCCAATCATCTCATTTTAAAGATGAACTTAGTGAAAACTGGTGACATTGAATGAACTTCCTAAGGTTACATATGTGGTAGAATCAGAACAAAAGCTTAGGACATTTGATTCTCCACCTGGTACACATTTCATTTTCCCATGCTAGTGCTCTTAATAATTTGCTGTGTCTGTGAACAAATGGTGCTCATAAAAGGGAAGAGAACACTTTTGGAGGTAGCATTCAGAAAGAACCAGGGACAACAGCAGAATCAAAGAAAAGGGTTGGTAAGGGTTGGTGGGCAGGACAGGCATTTTTACTTGGCAGAAATCTAAGTAAGCAAATGTTTGGAAATGAAGTATAAAGCACATTGCAGGAAGCCAAACAGAGATATCCCAGCTGGGAAGGCGAAATGAGGCTCAACAGTAGCCTGTCCTGTTTACCTCAGGCACTTCCTAATGTATTAGGAATTGATTCTTGCATTTCTTCTACCAGAGCTTTACAATCTGACGCCTGAAAACAGTCCTGTAATCATGGCACTAAAGGTTTTCTAAAGGGAGAGATGGAGCCATCCATTCCCTGCCACGCAGCTATCACAAAGAGGCATGCTGTGCTAGTTTGTTTGCCAAGGAGGAGAGGCTGGCTTCACGGTCCCACTTTTAACTTTGTCTCCATGCACTCTTTTCTCGTACTATGAATGTGAGACCCTTGCAGTTATTTTAGGCACTTTGTGTAAAGTGACCTTCTTGGATAACGCCAGGGCTTCTTGTATTCTTGAAATTAGCTGGTTGTGGCAACTTTCTGGATGAAGTGCTTGCTGGTGATTAAATTCTGATGAGTAGTTAAGAATGGAAGTATTCCAGGAGGGCGAAGCTCTGCAGAGGTTAACTGGGCACTGGTGTTGTGTGACCCGTTGCACCTCCACTTGGCAGGCACTTTCAGCGCCTGGGCTGCCACAGAACGCGAATGCATTGGTATCGAGGGATGTTGTTAATGATACTGAAAGCTGTCAAAAGGTAATGGCCTCTCATCAGCAGGGAAATTCTTAGGCAGTCCAAAATCATCTATCGACACTCATGAAAGCCAAGAAATTTATTTCCAAAGTGGGAAATGTTTATTTCATGTTGTTGTCCCCAGATGATGCTCTTACTTGAATAATTCCATGTGATAAATGATGCACCAGCTCTTGTTCTATTGGACGTGTGCACTAGGAGGAAGAGAGGAACAGTTGCTGCCTATGCCTTATGGAATCCCTAAGCCAATTGGCTCAGAGAACTGCTTTCATTTCTGTGTGTCATAAATCAGAAAACAAGGAAAAGTCATTGCAAAAATAAGTCCCCATACTGTTATAAATAGGTTTAGTTGTCTCAGGAGGCCAAAGGTTGGTTTAAATAAAAAAATAAAAAATAATAATAATAAAAAAAACTATGACCACTTTATATCCTGTGTTGGTAAATGGTGTGCGTTTGAACATGATTGCTGAGAGATTTGGAATTCCAGGAAATGAGGCATTTCTGAGTGCTAAATGAATAAAGGGGAAAAAATTTACCAGTTCTTTATTTGATGTTTTTTAATAATACAGCAACAGTGGTAGATTCGCACTTGCTATTTCTCATTTTCTGGTGACTCTGACAGTTCATATAAGAGCCACAGATTGGGAAACCAGTGAAGACTAGAAAATTTGTCTGTGCCCTTCCTACATAGGCCCTTTATATAACCTGGGGTTCCAGCCAATGTTCTCATGGCTTTCTAGGGTAGGGACACATTCATCATAAACCTCTACCTTATAACTCATGTAACAGGTTTATATGAAATCACCCCCATTATGTTGTGGTTTCAACAACTGGTTTCCTATCTTGTGCCTCTGTACTAGGTACCTTGTATTGATTTGTTGGCCATTACTGAGCTATTTAGGGTCTGGGATCAGGTTTTGCCCTCCTTCTCATTTCAGAGACAGGGGAGCTTCTTCCAACCTCATATCCCTTGACTGAAGCCCCAAAACCTCCTGCTGGATCTCTAGACACCAAGTGTCTATTATCCTGTTATCCTCCACGTATGACCTAATACTTTGGCCTCCTCTATGTCTTCCTCCTCCATAGGACCTCCTGTTCTCAGGTCAGGCTCTCTCTGTCTGACCCATTCCCTCCATGCACCAAGCCACAGTTTCAATGGACAAGATTTTTAAGACACAGGTGCTTCTTTCATTTTAATTATTGTTCCTCAACATTCTTTTAGCTTTAGATACCACTGTACTACTTCCTGTATTTATTTTTTCATTAAAAATCATCTGTGGTTCCTATGTTGTGCCAGGCACTGGAGCTGGTACAAAGAATACAAGACATGGTTCTATCCCTGAACATTCTCACAGTCTAAGGTAATGTTCTATATAATAATATCTTACATTTATATAACACTTTAAAGTTTGCAAAGAAATTTCACACATATTTCTTGAACATTATTCTGTAAGCTATAGAATAATTGACTTTCCATATTCAAGACCACAAATATTCCAAAGGAATCATGAAACTAGTTTTCCCATGATGTAATTCAAATTCATACTGTAGAGAAACCTTATAAAAGTAATGAATGTGGGAAAGCCTTCAGCCAGAATTATCACCTTTTTCAACAAACAAGAATTCATACAGGAGAGAAATGCTGTAATTGTTCCATTGCCTGACCAAACAGGTTTCTTGACCTATATTAGCTGCCGAAGTTTCTATTTAAAGAGGTCCCAATTCAAGACCATTTAAGGCTTTAATTTCAGATTCACCTGTGAAATTGAGAAAATGTGCAATTTATAATTTTGAAATATGACATTTAAGTAGCTTAGCACAAGCATAGTTGCTCAGCCTGAGAAAGCCTGATGGGATCACATAATTTCGTCTGTGTGTGTGTGTGTGTGTGCATATTTTGGTGAAAACTGACACACGGTTAATATTCACCAGGATCAGCTAAGGCATAGCTATGTCATCGGAAACTATGAAAAACCCTGAAAATGTTCTCTTGTCAACTGATCAACTGAAAAAAAATACATGCTCAAAGGGTTTCAAGAAAAGTTATCAGTGACAATAAGTGCTAAATTCAGAAAGGTATAATGGTTAAATCACTTTATGGAGCTACATATTTTAACGCCATACTCCAGGCTCTTTATTTACTTTTGGGTAATTTGCTAGTTATTATAGTGTAAATTGCTCTCCAGGAGCCCCTTAGGGCCATGTTTAAAGCCTTGAACTCAACAGGTGGGGCTGAAAGGAAGAAAACTGGTAAACCAAGATCAAACATCTACTGCATCTTGGCAACCAGGGGATCTCAGACCCCTCAAGGCACTTTGAAGATAAGGATTCAGCTAGAAAAATATAATTGGCTCTAAATCTATATATTTAAAAGAGCAATTTAGGTAGACAATCATAGTCATAAATCTTTTGGGGATTATTTGGTAAAATATTTCAAAATTCCATCTCTTTCTTTGCAGTTAGTCCTTAAAGTTGTGGTTAGAAAATACTCATGAAATAACATGTACTTTAGCATATTACTTTAAAAGAGGAGACATTCTCAAAAGCATCAACTCTGGCAAATTAGTCAAAAATCCAGATATTAAATGCTATTATTGTATCATTGGAGCTTCAATGTAAAAATGTTCTCCCTCCAAAAAAAAGGTAAAGCTGTTCCAAATGAATCTGTAGATACATAATAACACCACTGTAATGCATTAATATGTACATAATTGCATACAACATTTTCCTAGGCACTGTTCCCTTTTCCCTGATACCTTATTATTACTATCTTAAGACAAAGTGGTAAGTTAAGAAAACCAATATTTAATTATTAGCTACTATATCCAGCTGTTGAAATCCATGTTAAAATATTTTATCTCCTTTATTACTGACAAAGATTATTTCATGTAGGTATTATTATTCCCATTTTACATAGGAGAGAACAAGAGGTGAGCAACTTTAAATAATTTGCCCAGGGTCATATAGCTCATGCTCAAAGCCCATGCCAATCCCACTGCACCCCTGCAACCCAGGAGTAAGTGCTATTTGTAAGTGTATAGATACTGACAATTGGGATAGTGGGTTAACCAACACATGCTGCCCTCATGAAGCTAATATTCTTTGGGGAAAAACAAACAATAAAAAAATTAACTAAATACAATAGTTTAAACAGTGTTGTGCCTTGATGAAAATGAAACAGGAATATGGAAGGGAATAATGGAGAGTGGGGGAAATACTCAACAGGAAGGTAAGGTGTGAAAGCTGAGAAGACATCTAAACTAAGAATGGAATGGAGGGAAGGAACCAGGAACTTGGATAATAGAGGGAAGAGAACCTTAGATGACAGGCCAGCAAAGGCACAAGCCCTGGGAAGGAAAACAACATCATTTGTTTCAGAAACACAAAGGCCCATGTAAAAATCCTAGTAAAAGCAAAGTAAATTGAATCCAGCAGGACATTAAGAAATCACCTTCAAGGCATGCAAGGCTGCCTCAAGGTTGGCAAATATATCAAGGCAATTCACTGGATTAAAAGAGGAAAACCAGGTCATTATCCTAGGAAAAGCTGAAAACAGCATTTGGTCATAGATAAAACCCATTCCTGGGAGGGAGGGGAAAGAACTTAGGAAGTAGAAACATAAGGAAATTTTCTTAACTTAATATTGGATATTTATAGCAAAAATATTTAGCAAACATCATACTTAAGAAGGAAATATTAGGAACATTTTTGTTTAAAATAGCAATGTTAGCCCTTGTGTTATTATTCAACCTTGTCCTGATGGCCCTCATCAACAAAATAAGACAAGAGAAATGATATAATTATTGGAAAGGAAAGGACAAAATCAGCAGAAGATACGATTGTCTACCTTGAAAATCTAAGAGAATCATCTTATATGCTATTCAACTTAAAAGTTTTCATCAAAGACGTATAGTGTGCAGTCAACACCCAGTGAATCAATAGCTTTCCAATAACTAGCAATAAGCACTAGAAAATGTAATTATTAAAAAAGGATTCTAGCCTTTTCCGGCGATGATGACCTCCCTACGAGAACGTGCTTCTCGCAAAGGACCTCCTTCATCCTTCTCCAGAAGAGAAGAGGAAACCCAAGAAGAAGTGCCTGTGCAGAGCCCCAATTCCTCCTTCATGGCTGTGAAATGCCCAGGATGCTATAAAATCACCACCATCTTTATCCATGCACAGGCAGTAGTTTTGTGTGTTGGCTGTTCCACTGTCCTCTGCCAGTGTACTGGAAGAAAGCAAGGCTTACAGAAGGGTGCTCTTTCAGAAGGAAGCAAGACTAAAAGCACCCTGAAGCAAGAATCAATACTTTAAAGATGAAAATTCAAGTTCTTTTTCAAACTTATCTACAAACACAATGCAGTCGTAATCTAAATTTTTACAGCATTTCTCATAGAAGAGCATATGCACAAAGATTGCTGAGATGGTTTTCAAAGTATGGTATTATATGGTAATGAAAACAATGTGATTTGGGCATAAAATTAGATACATAGAACCATGGAACCAATTAAAGTGTCCAGATGGATACATATATGTATCACTACATATAATATTTTAGTAAACAATGGCAATAGAGTTTCAACTCAGTGGGGAAAGGATGAACACTTCAGTAATGGTGTTGGGATAACTGATTATCCATTCACAAAAATAAATCTCAGAGGATTAAAGAACAGGGTGTGTGTGTGTGTGTGTGTGTGTGTGTGTGTGTAACAACACATATATTTACCTTGAGAAGTATTTGTGCATATACACAAGAAGGCATGTACAAAGAGGTTCATTTCATGATCATTTTATCAATGAACTATCAGGAACATTGTCCATTGATGCTAGAATCATGAATGTAGTTATGACATATCCAAATATGGAGTGTTGTGCAATAGACAAAAGAATGAAGTACAACCATATGTGTACTCATGTTGAAAGGTCTCAGAGTCATATTGTTGAGAGTAAAACCAAGTTATAGAAAATATCCAATGTTACACCACTTAAATAAATGAATAAAAATCATTCCACACTGAACTGATTACGCCTACAGATATTTATATATACATGTATATGTACATACTTACATATATGTAAATGCAAGGGCAAATATTTTAAATATCTATAAAATTAACTTCAATGGTTTCCTTTGGGGAGTGGACTGCTCAAGGTTTTCAAGGCTGCATAGCAAAAAAATTACTTCAAATATTATATAAATATGCTATGTTGCTATTTCATCTCCTAGGCAGAGTAATGAGAAGAATAAATCTTATTTATCTCAGAAGAATCCCTGGAAATTAAAAATCAAGATCTTGGAGGCTAATGAATCAAATGAATTATGAGAGGCTAAAATCTACTAATATTTTTCATTACTTTCTGTTTGAATATTTTGGAAAAAATAAATGTGAGGAGTAAGAAGGAAAGAGGAAAGCCTAACCATTTGATTCTGCTTTGGCAGAATCATTCAAAATCTGTTTTCCTGTTTTATTAGGACATTTATTATTCTTATGGTTATACTAAACTTCTGTATTCACAGAAGTATACAGAGTGGTTAACCAAAATCTCTTTTGTTCTTAAAAGAAGTATCAACTAATGCTTCACCCAATGGATACTATCAGGACACATTTGTTGACTGATTGGAACAACATCTTTAGGTTAATTTATAGAGTTAGGATTCAAGGATATTTTCACAGCTACATGATTTCTAAAGGGAAGTAGCATGAATCCCCTATTCATGGATGAAATGCATACAAGAGATTCTGCATCCTGTAGAGTTCCATTTCTTGCTTAACATGGACTGCTTCATATGGTGATAAATGTGGTGAAGAAGTTCTGATGTCCTACTGAATATTTAAAATACCATACAAATCTCACTATTAATTTCATTCATTCAGTGGATGCATTTGTCAAATCTCCTGTCAAGGTCTGTGGACACTGGTTTCTGAAAGCATAAGGAGTAGGAAAAATTTTAGCTCTGACAACCAAGATAAATAAACTACTAGCAGTTGAAAAACCACTGAATTATACTCTGAAATACAGATCTGTCTTGAGGACTTAACTATTGAACTGAGAAATGAACAAAAGCTGAAATAAACTTCATCCTTCTCAAAGTTTACAGCCAGTTCTACCAATCACTCTAGATCTTGTAATGGCTTTTAAAAAATTTTCAAGAAGTGCTTCTTGATGTTAAATGAAAAATAATCCTGTAGCCCACGGGCTTTGAATCTTCTAGTTAGTTTTCTGGCAATAACATGGAGAGGAGGTATTTGTTTTCAAACATGCATTTCTCCATTCTTGTCTTGAAGCCATCTGATACTCAGATTATTTCTACAGCAATTAATTAGGTCAGCAGATCTCTTTGGACATAGCCCTCCCAAATTCTATTAAACAGATTTGGAAGAGTAATTTCTACTACATACATTTTCTGCCTTACTCATTGTTTAGCTTGTTTTTTTGGCAAATGTCTTGGAGGTTTTATGACTCTTTTGTTATACAGAATCCTATGGGACATGTGTGTGGTGAAGCCCTTAGCTCTGCTGATCTAGGCTTCTAGGGCCTTTTTTTTTTTTGGCTCTTGTTTAAGTCCTCCAATTTAAAGCCTTTTTTTTTCCAACACAGTTCATAAAATGGATCACTCTCATAATTTCCACTTGAACTTTCAATGAACTTCTCAGATTTTAAAAAAAAAAGGTCAGAAACAGAATTCTAGAGTCATGACCTTCCCACCCCCACCAAATCTGCTCCTCCAGGATCCCTCATCCTAGTAAACGGTCCCATCCAGTCGCAGGTTACTCGAGTCAAAATCCTGGGAGTCATCCTTGATCTCTCTTTTTCTTTCAGGCCCCATATTCAGTTATCAAGAAATTTTGTCAGTGCTATCATCAAAACGACATGAGCCCCCTCACCAGCGCCACCGCCAGCCCGGGCCTCCGCCACCTCCGCCCTGTCTGCTGCACTGGCCTCCTCACCGGCCCCCTGGGCCTCCTCTTTACCTCTTGGCGTCTGTTCTCCAACACTGTTGAAATGTAAACCCGAGTGTGTCCTGTCCTGCTGGAATCCCTCCAATGGCTTTCCATTCCCACCTAAAACAAAATCCACAAGCCTTACTCTGGAAACCGAGTCTGTATAATCTGGGCCCTGGTGACTCTCCATCTGGATTCATTCCCCTCTTGTTTCTCTTCCCTCACTCTGCTCCTATGACACTGGCCTCCTGGATTTTCCTCAAACACAGGGAGCATAACAAGAATGCTCTACCTCAAGTCTCTTGTGCTTGCTATTTCCTGCCTGCAGCACATCTCCCGGGTAATCGTATGGTTCACTTCTTCACTTTATTCAAATTTCACCTCCTTGGAGAGAATCTTCTAGGACACTGTGCCGGTTTGTGTATATTATGACCCCCCAAAAAGCCATGTTCTTTAATGTAACCTTGTGTGGGCAGAACATGTATTAGTGTTGATTAGGTTGGAAACTTTTGATTGGATGTTTCTCAATTGTGGGCAAGACCTTTCATTGGATTATTTCCATGGAGGTGTTGCCCCACCAGTCAGGATGGGCCTTTGTTGGATCACTAGAGTACTTTAAAAAGAGCAACACAGGCCCAGACAGTACTAGAGCAACTGAGAGTGACAGTTTGAAGAGGAACTGCAGCCAAGATAGATATTTTGAAGAATGCACAGGAGCTGAGAGTGGAGCTGGAACACATCCTGGGATCAGCAGAAGCCAGCCACGTGCCTTCCCAGCTTACAGAAGTTTTCCGGAGGCCAACGGCCTTTCTCCAGGGAAGGTGCCCTATTGTTGTTGCCTTACCTTGGACATTTTATGGCCTTAAGACTATAACTCTGTAACCAAATAAACCCCCTTTATAAAAGTCAATCGATTTCTGGTATTTTGTGTAATGGCAGCATTAGCAAACTGGAACAGACACCCTATCTAAAATGGGACTGCTGTCACTAGTGTGTTACCCTACTTTGTTCCTCAGATTACATACTTTATTATCTATCTTCTTCACTCCACTGGAAGCTCAGTGAAAGCAGAGACCTCATTTGTCTCTTCACCACAGTATTTCCAGTGCCTAGGTCATGCCTGGCACATGGCAACACTCAATAAACAATAGTCAAAAGAATGATCGTACACTTAAAATGGGCAAATTTTACAGTATACAAGTTGTACTCTATAAAGCTGTTAAGAAAATCAGACCTACAATTTTTTAAATCAAGAAAAAAGTGGAAGAATTGGGTGACTGAATGAATTAAAGCAAAACTAAGCTTGAATTGACTATACTCCCCAAAATGAGATTAAAAAGTATTGAACTATAGAAAACAGCATATCTGGTTATGATTCTAATTTCATCCAGTGAATGGCTGTCCATTCCTTTTTCATTGATATGCTTGGAAGTTTGAAACAATAAAACATGATATTTAATAAAAATTACACATTTGAGTGTTTGCTATACACCAGGGACTGTGCCAGTTTGTACATAAATTCTCTTACTTAGTCCTCTGAGGCAAGTGCTGTAATAATCTCATAATGAGGAAAGTGTGGCTTAGAGAGTTTGCTTCTAGCCCAAGGTCATGGCTACCCAATGGGGCACGTGGATTTGAACCCAGGCAAACTCTAGGACTCTTCCTGTATCCTGGCGGAAAGGACAGAGAAAAAGGCCAAAACAAGGACGTCACACTGCCATTTTTTTTAAGTGCTAGGGGATCCCAGGATGTTTTTAAACTCATCTTGCCTGCCTCTTGCATCCTTCTTTCCTTCTTCTTTAGTGGGGTGGCCCATTATGCTGAGTCAAGCCCACAATTATCCTTTTCCAACTGAACTGCCCTCCCAGTGGTGTGTTGCTTTATATGATTATTATAGGATCCCAACACCTATTTATCAAACAATTCTTCCTTGGTCTCTACTATAGTATACGTTTTCATTCCAGAATCTCTTTAAATACAGAGGTTTGTTGTCTCTCCCCAAATAGCCCATTATTTCCAACTACTTTCCACATGGAACCATCCATATTACTGTTGAACATTTTCTACGGCATAAATTCTCTTAACTCCTGCTCAAATAAGATACCTTTCTATAAAGCAGTCATATAAATTGGAAAATAAGTGTCATAATTCAATTTAATTATTTTTCCTCTTTACTGTCACTCAACTGACATATCTCATGCTACTCGCATTCTGAGTAATTCTCAACTCTGAAATTCTTCCCCAAAGACAGTTCTACCAAGCCCTCTTCACCACTGCCCTTATACCACATGTCTTAACTTTTCCATCACTCTCCACTCCTATCTACTTTTCCTTCCTTGGAAAGTTTCTCCTCTTATTTTCTTTTTTTTTTTCCGCTCAATTTCTCATATCTGGGATCACCAACCTCCCCTTGCATTTAGTTCCATGCTCTCAGACATCATTATGTTTTGTAGTAAAACAAGATCATCTTTCAACAGTAGACTATTCCTTATAATATTATGCACTTATATAAGATTTTATGGTCCTCATATCTGATTTAACTAAATCCTCTGAACAATACTGTGAAACAGATATTACCATCTCATTCAAGAGAAAAGGAATCCTTGCCCCACACTCCCCAGAAATGTAGAAGTGGGAGTAGAATGCAGATATGCTTTCCATTTCACCATATCAAATCACTTGCTAATTTGTTGCAGTAAAATATGGTAGAAGCTATTCTGTCCAATATGGTAGCTACTAGCTACATGTGGCTATTTAAATTTAAATGAAATAAAATTGAACAAAATAAAAAATTCAGGCCTTCAGTTATATTAGCCACATTTTAAGTAATCAATAATCAAGTATAGAAAGTGGCTACTGTAGTGGACAGTGTGGACAGCAAACATATCCATCATCCCAGAAAATTCTATTGGACCATGCAGGCTAGATTCCTGAAATATAAGGAGAATTTCCATTATAAAGCGATACTGTCTGCAGTTGCATTTGGGAATTATGCTCACTGTATTCCCAGGAAGTATGAAATCATCTCATCTTAGTAGTCATCTAATTCAGAGTTTCCCAATCTGGGCAGATGATCAGAATTTCAGATTCCTAGGCCCATTAATTCTGAAATAAATCAATAGTGCTTGGAGACATATCACTAACTTCTCCTGTTAGTTGGGGTCCCCTATTATTAATAAATCAAAGAATCAGAAAAGACTAACCCCTAACTAATCTATTACAGCTCTCTTATTTTCTGGTTGCTGAAATTGAAGCCCAAAGAGACAAAGTAACTTTTCCAAAGTCATGCAGTTAATGGCAGAGCCAAGACTAAAATATGAATTTTCAGACTCTCTATCCAGTGCTCTCTTCACTAAACCATGCGATTTTATTGACATTCTTAGTCTATGAAAGCCTATACTCAATGACAATTAGGAAAAGAAGTTGGAGGGCAGCTCCCTCCTTCTTCTACTCATGCATTTCCTTCTGCAATCCTTAAAAATGGAAAGGCTGTTTCTCCAGGATACATAAAAAGGAGCAGCCACTTGAGGTGACCAATCCAGCTGGCCAACTGATTATACAGCCTCCTCCTTGGATAATGAGACTATGTCTGATACCCCA
>PVKY010010719.1:0-12453 GCA_004027775.1 Bradypus variegatus
TGTAAAAGTGGCATGGGTGCTGTCACCAATGCAGCTGGTTGGTCCTGTTCTAATGTGCCCTATGGGACTTTCCCCGAGTGATAACCTGCCCGAGAATGAACCCTTGATCGGCTTCTTTGCTGTCTCACTCGCCACTTCTCCACGAGTGGTTCCTGAGATCATCTCTAAAATAAGCTCCTTGTCCCCAAATCCTTATCTCAGTGGTATCTTTTGGAGGAAGACAATAGATGTCAGGAGTGGGATTTTGTTGAAATAATGACTCTTGGGAAAGCAAACCAGGACAAAAAGAAAGTGATCCCAAGAATATGGATAGGAAATGGACAACCAGTGGGAATTGGTAGCAGTGGCCATTTGAAGAATCACTAGAAAAATGATAATGGGCTAGTGACAATAGTTCCCAAGCTGAGTGGGAGTGGGAGGCTGCAGGATCGCTGTCTGGATTGATTGGCAGGAAAAAATTAGGATAAAATTAGAGGAACGTTTTCGTAAGCTTTGCTTGTGGGCTCCTTTTGATTGCAGAGGTCATGGATGGGGGGTAAATAAATAAAAATATGAAAAATGCATCTAAACATGTAAATAAAATATATAAATAAAACAGCAAATATCTATATAAATGATTCAAACAAAGGTGCTATCAGATGGCCTCATGTAATGGAAGAACAATTTAAGGAAATTTTAAAGATAATTCTACCCCGTGAGATGGAATTCATGGGAATATATGGCTATCACATTTCTTTGGAACCACCTTTCTCTATCAGTGTAGATCACCAAACCCCAAAACATTATGTATTAATTCCCTATGGCTGCTGTAACAAATTAACACAAACTTAATGGCTTAAATAACACCAGCACTAATTATTATCTGGCAGTCAGAAAACTATAATCAATTTCACTGGACTAAAGTGAGTAGGTCAACAGGGTTGATTACTTCTGGAGGCCTGAGAGGAGAATCTGTTTGTTTGCCCTTTTCAGCAGCTCGTGGCCACCTGTATTCATTGGCTTGTAGCTCTGGCTTCCATCTTTATGCTACCATCTCTGCTTCTCATCAGCACACTGAATTATATGATTGATTTTTGGATATTAAATCAACCTCATAATCTTGGGGTGCACTCCACTTGATGATGGAGTGATATCCTTTTTTATATATTGCTGGATTTGGTTCACTAATATTTGTAAAGGATTTTTTTGCATTTATGTTTGTGAGGGATAATGATCCATAATATTCTTTGCTTGCAATATCTTTGTCTGGTTTTGGCATCAGGTTAATGCTGGTCTCATATAAAATCCTTATTTGTTTTCTGAAAGAGTTTTGTAATATACGTACAATTTCTTATTAAATTGTTAGAATTTACCAGTAAAGCTGCCTGGGCTTGCAGCTTTCTTTGTGGGAAAAAGTATTTAATTTCAAATTAAATTTCTTTACCAGATAGAGAGGTACCCAAAATTTATATTTCTTTTATTTTCTTTAGATTAAAAATAGTGTTTCTTCATTAATTTTATTAATGAATAATCTATGTAGAGCAAAATTCACCCTTTTTAGTATATAGTTTTGCAGATTTTGACATAGTCATGTAACTATACAATTATCAAGATGTTAAACAGTTTCTGTACTTTTAATTCTGTTTCTTTAATCTATATGTGTATTCTTTCTCTAATCTACAGTTTTGACTATTATAATTTTATGGTAAGTATGAAAAGTCTTTACTGTGAGCATTCTAACTTTGTTCATCTTTTCAAGATAGCTTTGGCTGTTTGATTTTCTTTTCTTTTCCATATAATCTTCAGAATGTGCTCACTGATTTCTACCAAAATTCCTGCTGTGATTTTGTTTGGAATTGCATTGAATTTACACGTCTTTTGAGGAGAATTGACTTATCCTAACAAAACTGAGTCTTCCAATTTATGAACATAATGTATTTCTCCATTTTATTCAGTTCTTAAGTTCTTTTTTAATCAAAGCTTTACAGTTTTCAGCACACAAACCTTGCATGTATGTTATTAGAGTTATACACAAGTATTTCATGCTCTTTGATTTGATTGTAATTGGTAATATATTTCAATTTCTAATTGATTGTTGCTGGGATGTAAGGATATGTTGTATATAGCAGTTTTATTATTTCCTTTCCAATATCTATATCTTTTATTTCTTTTATTTTCTCCCTTTTTATTGTCTCATTGCATTGGGTAAGGTCTCTAGTTTGATTCTGAATGAGTCATTAGTTGCCTTGTTCTTAAGGAGACGGCATTAAGTCCTTCATCATTAAATATATTGTTTACTTTTTTGTTTGTGGTATCCTTTATCAAATTGCGGAAGTCCCCTTGATTCCTACTTTGCTGAGAGGTTTGTTTTTGTTTGTTTGCTTTTTTGTTTGCTTTTTAATCAAGAATAATGTTTTTCAAAGGCTTTTGTTCATCTATGGAAATAATCATGTGTTTTTCTTCTTTGATCTATGGGTATGTTAAATTTTATTGATTTGTTTTCAAATATTGAACTACCCTTGCATTCCCAGGGTAAACCACACTTGTTTCTGATGCATTATCATTTTTCATAATGTTGGATTTGATTTGCTAGCATTCATTTGAGGACTTTGCATCTCGGTTCACAAGGGGTCATGGTCATAAGTTTTATTTTCAAACTTTCTATTTACTTTTTGCATCATTTTTGGTAATTTTTGTCTTTCAAGGAATTTATACATTTTGCCTGAGCTGTAATATCTGTTTCCATGTTGTTCATAATATTTCCTTTCTGCAATTTTAATGGCTTAATATCTAAGGTAATATCCCCTCTTTTATTCCTGATATTGATAATTTGTGGCTGCTCTATTTTTTGTTCATCAGGCTGGCTAGAGGTTTATCAAATTTATGAACCTTGTCAAAGAAATAGCTTTTGCTTTCATTGATTTTCTCTTAATGTTTTATTTCATTAATTTGCATTTGTATATTTATTTTGTCCTTCTTTGGACTTCTTTCTGTTTAGTTCAATCTTTTTCTTTAGATCTTTATAGCAGAAGCTGGTCTATAATGCAAGATTATTTGGTTAGGCGATAGTACAGCAGTAATGTTTCATGTATAATTAGCAATTTTAAACCATAGAAACAGTTTTACAAACCAGGCAGGATTTTATCCTGGGCTGGCTGCAGATCAGCTGGCAACTATTGATGTGACTAGAGGATGTGACAAAGGAAATAAAGAATTGCCAGGGATTTAGAGAACGCTGTACACAGAGCTAAGAATTGTACTTTTGCTAAAGGCTATTGACAGATGTGAGCTGTAGAAACATTGCTCTGATTTCATTGAGAAAGATGGATGAGAACTGGTCTGTGCAGAGCCAAACTTCCTAGGTCTCTCCTAAAGTAGGGGTTGTGGGGTTAGAAGACAAAGTAAGAGGAGGGAAGAGTAGACCTGTTGACATGGATGTGGGTGGATGGATGAAGGAGAGGAAGGGTGAACCCCCTGGTGGCTGATTCAGGCAGTGGTCAGGAAAATAACTGAGAATACAGAAAGCAGAATGTGTAATGAAAATATGTATGCATATGGATACAATTATGAATATGAATATATATGATGGTTTGGAGCATCTTAGTTTTAAGTGCTGGTGGAACTTAAAACTTAAGTGCTGGAGGACTTAATTTAGTCCAAAAAGACAGATCCTTCTCTTTATCTTAAACTCTTGCGATAAATTAGATATATATGGCCATATAAATAGTATTCTCCGCTGAGTTAAGTTACTACAATTATGTTTCTAGTTTTTGTACAAGTTTTTGCTTTACAAAGAGTTAGTGATTTTCTCATTTTTTATGTGACTGAATAGTTTTCTGTGCACATACCACTAATTCTTGCTCCAAATCCCAACAGATCTACAAACTCCTCTCAATATTATTTTAATGTGATCATCACTTCCATTCGCCTGGTCACCCCCCACTCCAAACCTCCCTCCTGAGTATTTCTGACTTCCTGTTCCATCTGTATCGGAGAATGTGCCTTAGGTCTAGAGGTACCGGTGGGCTCACAATAACTTTGTTGTGAATGCTCAGTGAGGGTGTCATGAATGAGAGGAAAAAGAAAAGGACAAAAACTAAATTCCTGTTTAATCATCCCAAACACAAAAAGAGAGAGGAAGAAACCTTCTTCCTAAAATCGAATTATTCTTTAGTTGGGACTCAACTCACATAATTGCACATCCTTCATGATAACCTCCCTTTCTCCTTCATCTTTCTTTTCAGGACTAATTTCCCTTTTTGCTTTAGTTCTCTCTACAATCATTTTTCTATCACCTTCACACCAACTAGAATATACGAAAACCTGCTACTCTCTTTATACTTCTGTTGTTTCTTTACTCATTCTTTAATTCATTGTTTCCCCTGCTTGGTTCTGGAGAAGATTTGAGATACCATGAAATAAACACACCTTTACATCTGCTGCTGCCATCTATCCAGAGCCAGCTTCCTACCAAGTCCCTGCTGCTGGATCACCAGTCAACCCCATGCTCTACCCTGGGCAGTGATCACCCTCTCTGGGCTGGTCTGCAGAGACCCCACCCTCCTCCCAGATCGATTTGATCAGGCTGCTCCCAGATGGCTGAGTGCTCTTGGGTATTGCATGGTCTACTGACATCTTTGAAGAACCCTATCATTTAGAAGAAGACGGGAATGAAAGGATAGTTGACTTGAGGGTCCTGCCTCCTAGAAGTCAACTGCAAATCCCATCTTCTGTCATCCTAGACGTGAGGGCAGTATTGTTGCAGCACCTGCTCCACCACCGGCCACCTGGGTGGATTCCACACACCTAATGACTGACTCCCCCTTAGGCCTCAGTTTCGGTAACTGCCTCCCTCTCTCACCTTAAGGCAGGTGCTCCTTGAGGCAGGTGTAGAACCTTTTCCAGTTACTCCCGTTGTGGCATAAGAAGATGCACATCACTTTCTGCTTCTCCAATTCCAAGTGGACCTGGCTGCCAGCCAAGTCTTATCAAAGGCTGTCAGCTCCAGCAGAGGCTGAAGGACAGGCTTAGGATGCTCTCAAGGGGTCTACGCTGAAGGAGAGAGAAAAAGGCCCTGTCATATATATATAATGTTGCTCATCCTTTACATGACGGACAGCAAGGACCTGACATGCTTGTCTTAGAGCACCTCGCTGTGATGCGATGGTCCAGACCTCTAGGATCACCCACAGGATTAAAGTGATAAAACCCAAAGCCTTCAGTGCTAATGAGCAGAAGGCTCAGAAAGAACCTCAGTTTCATGGTCATGGTCAAAACTAGAGGCTTATCCAGACTCTTTCAAAGTGGAGTTTGATCTCTAGTAAATTGCTTTTCATATTTTAAATTTCCAAACTCCTTCATATAATCTTTTTTTACTCAAAAATGAAAAGCTCACACAGCTATTGTGAACATCACGTCTTGTCTCTTTCTTACTGGAAAACGTGGATCTCAAGTGATTTATCAGCTCATGCTTGGCTGCTGAACCAGCTGTGGCAACTGGCTCCCTCAGCAGCCTTCTCTTCCTCTCCCCCTTTATGGGCTTGGATTTACATTTTTTCTTCCTTGGTGGGACGTATTTGGTCTCCAAACACTCTCCCTTCATATCTCCCTGACACTTCTCTTCTCCCCCAGACTCTACCATTTGGAGTCGCTTAGAACTCCTTCCTGAAAGTGTAGTCTGTGCCCAGGTCCTACCCAGGAGGCTAATTAGCATCCTGAGAGGGTCACTGAGTTGTACATGATCCTCAACCCTGCGCTATTGTAACAACCCAGATGGTTTCTTTCTTGACCCTTGTAATTAATGGAGAAATGTTGTACCCTTTGCTGGACCAAAAGCCCCATATAGCTTGTTTTCCACTGCGTCTATAATGTCATTAGGTAAATATTTGTTGAATGAATAAATGAATGTATGCATGCTTTCCATGTGGACTGGGCACTTGCCTGGAAGACATCCTCCCTAGTTTTTCCTTTCTCCAATGAGAGATCGCTGTGCAGCATGATACAAGAGAAAAAAGGAGAGATCACGTATTGTGTGTGTGTGTGCGGGTGTGCACGTGTGTGCATGTGTCTGTCTGTGGGAAGAGTCAGCCAAACTCAGATTCTCATGCAGTTCTAGAAATAGAATGCCCAATCCATGTCAGTTCTTGATAGTTCTATTCATCTATTCATGCAATTATGAATTCATTTATTGACATTTTGCTTAGTGATTTATCCATTCATTCAAGATTTATCCATTTTTTTTTTAAATTGTCATCAACTCCTATTTTGCGACAGTGTCTGTACTAGGTCTTGGGAATACAATGGTAAACCAAGTGTCCAGAGAAAAGTTTTGCTCTCATGGAGTTTACATTTGGGATGGGGCAGTAGACTGTCAAATGACTGATATGCATACAAAATGCCTAATTGTGATGGGGATATAATTGTGAGCAAGGCAGATGCAGTCCATTCCCTCATGGAGCTTATATTCCAATCAAAAGGAGCTCGTAGTTAGGGCTGTGAAGAGACAAATTGGGGTTGGAATAGGGAGTAATGGACGTAAGCTGGGGGTTTGCATAGGGGGAGAGCAGAGAGGAGGAGCCTTCCCAGGGAGCGGGCAGTGCCTCTTCCTCTTACCCCTCCTCACAGCCCATCACATGACCTCAACTGGGGTCTGGCCCTGAGGTGCCCCATTACATCCATCCTGTAAAGGAGGGTGCAGCACACAACCATGCTCAGCCCCCTCTGAGGAATGGGACTCACAGCAGGGTTTCTACGAGGCGTAAATGAAGTGGTGCAGGTGAAGTGCTTCCTACTGATTGGATCGAGCACGTGGTACAGAACCTGCAGGCTGGTTTCCCCGAGAAAGAGACTCTGAGATGGAGAGAGCGGAGCAGGAGGTGAATGGGGTGTTCCCTCAAACAACACCCATGAGGGAGTGAGGGAGGCAGGCCTGGGGAGAGGGCGAGCCCGATCCACGGTGCGGCCTCAACAGAGGCCTCACTGACCCCGCGTCTGTGCCACTGGTGCGCCCTTCACTTAATTGTTCTGTTGTAATCATCACAGGGCATCACAATTACCTTCCTAGCTTTTCTCTTTTCCTGTGGACAGTGATGGGTCTGGGAATAGGGCTGGGCCAGTCTCAATCTGGATGACCCTGAGAAGCCGGGGTCAGAGGCTGGAGCTTTGTAGCCCTCAGCAACCAGTCACTGGGTTCTGCTGCCGAGGGGATGGCCTTGGCAGAGGGCAGTGCCGGTAGAAGGTCTCGCTTACCAGGGGCAGCGGAGGGAGTGAGGGCCCCAGTCCCCGAGAGGTAGGGGCAGCGGACCAGGGCACTCTCCACAAGGCCCACAAGGGTTGTATTCTACCTTCATCCTAAGGAACGTGTCCAGTGCCGTGCTGGGTCTCTAGAAGACGCCGCTCTTGGGGTTTGACTGTTGCTTTGGGATCCCAGCTCTGAATAGAGATCACCGAGAGCAATGGGGTGAAGCCACCCAGACTTGTGGTGTCCCCGTGGTGCCTGCTGGAACCATGTCCTGTCAAGGAAGAAACTGAGGCTTCGCCTAAAGCCACACAAGGAATCCATGGTGGATTCTCCCCGTGACTCTAGGACCTCGCTGCCTCTCTTCCTGTGTAATGTCTGCCTCCTAAGCAAATCGGGTAGCTCAAATCAGAGCCTCTGCGTTCCCGGATGTCGGTCAGCTTGGAACCCCCGGCTGCAGTGCACTGAGGCGTCCCCCGGTGTTGCAGGTTCCTTGGGTTTGGAAGCCCGTGACCCACGGCAGATGGACACTGTCCATACATGGCGAAAGTGTCGGGGGATTTCTCCAGGGCCATCCTCTCTGCTCTCAGCATTGCTGCCTCCATTCTCTGTCAGCAGAGGTGATAGGAGCTGCTCAGAATGCGTCACCACACCCCCATAAAGCTAAAAAGCCACTGCGCACCCCCTACCATCTCAAACTCCCAACCTGCCACCCGTTTTGCATGACACTGACTTATGACTGACAATTCACATATGTCAGAAGCCCGGGAGGGTATTGCAATTCCCCAAGGCGAGGCAGCAGGGGTGTCTGCTTCCTCACTGGAAGAAGCCTGCAGAATAAAGGAGGGGAGGGTTAGAGTGGGGAGTCAGAGGCCACCAACTGAGAGACAGAAAAATAAAATTGGTTTAAGGCTTTGCGGGGATGTTCCACAAAGCGTGTTCCACCGAATTGTTGTTTTGTGGATGTTATTAACGCTGCTCTTTGGGAAATGTGTTCTATGGTGAAATAGAATGCTGGATAAAACACCACTGAACGAGGATTATTTGAGGTTATTTATACAGGGCTGTATGCAAGAATTTTCAAAATACATTAAATAAATCTTTCTGTAAAACCTATTGTGGAGAATATATTTTTAAAAAACAGATTTCTTTAAGGTTATAACATATTTCTTCTTTAGTCTTCACAGCAGTTCTGTGACTTAGTTGTCTTTCCAAGTCTCATTTTGCAGATGAGGAAAATACCATGATTTTCCCGGGGTCACATGGTTCACATGTGTACTCCAGAGCAGACCTGGTACTCCAGAGCAGGTTTTTGGACTCCAGGAGAGGGACTGGATTTGTGCTGACAACACCATTGGAAAACCTTACTCCTTCCATCTTCAACTTGGGATAACATTAGTACTTAATTTTTAGAGGGGTGAAATGAGTTTTAAATTGATAATGTAAAATTCAAAGTTCTGTATAAATGTTAATGGTAATTTTTAGGAGATTCTTTAAGCCTAACATCCTCATATTGAAATTGAAACCTGTGGTCACATGATTTTTCAGCCTCTTAGCTTGGCAGGTCCTCTGATTCTGGTAAGATGAGAGCTAGAGCAGGGTCAGCACTCCTGAGCTCAGGTAGCAACCACCAGACACAAACAGTGGGGCACCAGGCAAGCTGTGTTCCCTCTCTGAGTTTCGGATCTGGCTTTGTGCTTTATATATGTATGTGTGTGTGTATATATATATATATAATATATAATATATATTATATATATAATATATATTATTTTTAACTATAATATATATTATTTTAAATATAATATTTAAATATATATATCACATTATATATATAATGTGATCATACTGTATATAGAAACATAGAGCATACTTGTTTTTAAGGCTGTAAATCATGTCCTATATATATAATATATAATATTATATTATAAAATATAATATTTAATATTATATTATAAAATATAATATTTATAATATTTTAAAAATAATACATATTATTTTTAAAAGGAGGATAATACTGTTTTCTCTGTCTGTCTTCAAGAGCTTTGTGGAAATTCAATGTGATAATAAACACGCGACTCTTTGCATGAGTGTACTCTGAATTGTTTATTATATGCTACTATCATTATTCTCTTTCACTGTAGCATGAATGACACCAGCCAATTATGGGTAATTTATGTCTGAGCTCTCTGCTCAAAGGAAGGGACATGGCAGTAGCAGGGAGAAATGCAGGGGCTAAATAGGAAATAAATGAAATAAATCTATGATGAAAATGCAGAAGGGCCTTCAAGACAGAACCCTTGGCAGCCTGGCTGTGTAATCACCTTTTCCACTTCTGAAAACAAACAGTGCATTATGGCAGATACGCGACTCATTTCCCTCTAAGGGAACAGTGTGTTATTAAAGCCAAAGGCCAGGTGGCCGAGAGGAGAAGCACAAAGGGTGAGCTGAAAATCGGAGGACAGAATTTAAAGGAGGGCTCATAGAGCATTTTTAAAAAACAAAAGTAGGACATGATTTACAGAAGTAAAAGAAAAACAAGTATGCTCTACGTTTCTATATACAGTATGATCACATTATAGATATATATATATCTGTAAAAGCAATGCTTAGAAAAAAAAGCCTATGTAGACACACATATTACTAAGAATGGTTTTATTTCTGCAAATTCTATTTCATCCCTTTACAAGATCACCTGATATTCTTGGTAAGACTTTTATTTTGTCTCACTTTTTATTGTCGCCCATAATTAAAAAATTTTTAAATATGTTTTCTAACCTATATCTAATTAACATTATTATTTTAAGTGCTGGGGAGTCTAAATATCTCAGGGTTTTGTTTTTTGTTTTGTTTTGTTTTTTTTTTTACCTTATATTTTGGCTACGCTTACTCTCAATGGTTTATATCTTCATGTTTTATCATTTTTATTTCATAATTTAACTGTTGAGCTTGTCTACTCTGATATATCTCTGTGAATCCTGGAAGAACTGGTGTGAGGGTATCCCCTTCCAGAGTAGATTTGAGGTCATGTTTGTTACGTACCTCTGGGGCATTACAAGTCCAGGACTGTTTTCGGGGTTCATGTTCAACCTTTGGGAATCCTGTGCTATGTTGCCAATTGAAAGCTTAAACTCCACTGCGGCAGAACTGAGCTGCTACATAGCAGATGCTCTGGGTATTTTCTGAATGTAAGAAGGAGTGAGAAAAAAATGAATGAGGCAAATGCATTATTTTCATGGTTTCTTTGAGAAAATATTTCCAATATTAAGCACACAAAACAACAATAATCAAGAAAAAAATAAATATAATCCTCATGCTTGTGGAAGACATGAGGAAGTGCCACAGTTTTGTAATTCCTAAATAAATGTTGAACAAATCAGAATTTTTATATACCCTTGAATAAACCCTTATAAAACCTTGATTAAATATAAAATGTTGGCACTAAATTCAGGCCACCCCTCACTCTGCACAAGTAAGGAACTGAGATTTGGGGTCACACTGTTATGTTGCACCCAGCTGTTGATCAGTTGTTCCCAGGAAAGGATTTGAATTGTTCATTTTATACATCATGTCGAAAACAGGAAAATGTGAACAGGAGGAAAGCTTAAAGCTCAAATTCACCCACACCTAGTGACACTTGTATCCAAGATTACTGATTAAAACAGCACTGACAATACATTTTGTTGTATTTTCTCAAGTACCTCACTAGGTAGGTATAATAAGCCTCAGCTTAAGGATTTCAAAGGATTCAGCCCCAATTCACCACGAAGTCAGGCTTTTCAATAATCCTGGAAATTTTATTTGTTCTTCTTAATATTTACTGAACCAGAGATATGGATCATTTTTAGTAGTTTTGTCTCATTCTGGGGCACAAAATCCAATTCCAGGGCTCAAGCGACTTCTGGTTTTACCAATCTATTACCCATCCTGAAAATGCTCCCAAAGCCTCAGACCTTTTGAAATTTGATCTCAGGAATTAAAATGGAGGGAAAACTGACCTTGGGTCTTCAGGGATCTGGGATCTTGCCCATAGGTCTCTCACTGGTTTTGTGACCTTGAAGAGATAACCTGACTTTTCTGAACTTCAATTTCCTCACCTGGAAATTGGGGCCACTTAAACCTAAAGATATTGAAGATACACTCGAACACTGAAGTTCTGTGACTTTGTCTTATCCAATATTTGGGAAGACTCTGACCCTGAGAATAAAACGTGTTGCCCAAGGTGAACTGGTAAGTTGGTGGCAGAACTGAGAGCATTACACTCCCCCAGACCCTCAGACCCAGGCTCTTCCTGCCACTCCCCAGCTCCCCCGGTCACCTCAAGAAGGACTTTTGTCTTATTCTGCGATAAGGGGATGTATCAGTTTGGATATATTGTGTCCCCTAAGAAAAAGCCATGATCTTCTAATCCAGTCTCACGGGATATTGAGATTAGGTTGTTTCCATGGAGATGCGACCCACAAATCTATGGGTAATACTTTGGTTTGTTTCCATGGAGGTGTGGGCCCACCCATTCAGCATGGATCTTGATTGGTTCCTGGAGTACTTGAAAAAGAGCCACACAGACCCAGACACTTGCTGACACTGATGCTTAGACATGCTTGGAGTTGCGGACCCCTGATGTAAGCTGCAGGTGAGAGATTCATTTTGAAGACAACCATTGAAAGCTGACAGTTTGGAGAAAACCATTTTGAAATGCAACCCAGGAGCAAGCAGACACCAGCCACATGCCTTCCCAGCTAACAGAGGTTTTCAAATGCCATCAGCCATCCTTCAATGAAGGAACCCTGTGGTTGATGCCTTACCTTGGACACTTTATGGCCTTAAGACTGTAACTTTGTAACCAAATAAACCCCCTTTATAAAAGCCAGTCTGAAGACGTTGGAATAGAGAGAAATAGAATTTAGTCCCCTGAAGCATCTAATAAACAACCAGGAACTATAGTAAATAATCTGGAACAACTGCTTAGGGACAACCGTGACAGTCCACACATTGTACACTAACCTGGATTGGGTGGAATGGCTGAGACTGCAGCATTAAATCTGTAAGTAAAAACTGTGGAACCGCACCGGGAGCCCCCCACACACACACACACAGCAGGCTGAGCTGCAAAACCTTGTTGTACAAGAAAGCAGCATTCCTGGAGCAAGCGAATATAGCTCTGCCCAGCTCCAACTGGGGATTTAATTAACAAATGTGGACTGCTGAATACAAGCTACAAACATAGACAAACCCCT